>CM031949.1:26593847-26616347 GCA_018749465.1 Paracanthobrama guichenoti
AAATTAAAATGACCCCATGATTTCCTCCTCAAGTCATTCTAGGTGTGTATGACTTTCTTCTTTCAGACGAACACAATCAGAGTTATATTAAAAAATGTCCTGGCTCTTCCAAGCTTTATAATGGCAGTGAATGGCTGATTCTGTTTTAAAGTCCATAAAAGTGCATCCATCCATCATAAAAGTGCTCCACACGGTTAATAAAGGCCTTCTGAAGCGAAGTGGTGTGTTTGTGTAAGTAAATATCCGTGTTTAAACCGTTAAAAACTAATGCGTATGGCGCAGGACGCAAGCCGAGGATGGAGCAAAACAAAACTTGAGAACTAGCATATTCTCACCGGCGCGTCATACGCTGGAACGCCAGTCTCTCGTGAACACGCGCACAACAGTTAGCAGAAGTTAGAGATCACAGTTTGAGATGTTTTAAACACGGATAGTTTTCTTACACAAACACACCACTTCGCTTCAGAAGGCCTTTATTAACCGTGTGGAGCACTTCTATGATGGATGGATGCACTTTTATGGACTTTAAAACAGAATCAGCCATTCACTGCCATTATAAAGCTTGGAAGAGCCAGGACTAATATAACTCCGATTGTGTTCGTCTGAAAGAAGAATATACACCTAGAATGACTTGAGGAGGAAATCATGGGCTGATTTTCATTTTTGGGTGAACGATCCCTTTAATTTTCAGCAAAACAGACCTCCAACAGCAACAGAGATGGCTAATAATAATATAAAATAGTCAAAGGAATGCTTTCCACCATAAAGTTTATATTCCACACGAGTTTGGCTGTAACGAGGAACCTCGGATTATTCCGATTAAGAGAAACTACATCTGAACATTTATGCAGCTCATACATAAACATGGCACAAAAATGAAGTCTTAGACTGACTGGACCAGCCGAATACAACAAAACATATCTGTGTCTCTAAACAGCCTAATGAAGCGATAAAAGGGGCTTCAGGTTTGTCCAGAAATCGGTTTAGGAGTGAACATTATATTTCAACTGGCATCACCTCATCTGCGTCCTGTAGTTTATAACTGTAAAAAAATCTCTGCTGAATAAATCAAAATCTTTTCATTTAATATTCCAGTGTTTCGTTTCCTATTAAGAGGCTTATAGCTATAGCTTCAACAAAATTACTATATTGTACTTTGTTGCCCAAAAACAACATGAAGGGTTTTCTTAAGCTCTTCTGAAAGACAGCATGTGTGGCTCTTAAAAGAGCCTTTGTGTCCGCGGATCAGACGAGAGCGGCTTTACTTTTGAGCTGGTGTATTTGGTCACAGCCTTTGTGCCCTCAGACACGGCGTGTTTGGCCAGCTCCCCGGGCAGCAGCAGACGCACGGCGGTCTGGATCTCTCTCGATGTGATGGTGGAGCGCTTGTTGTAGTGAGCGAGACGAGACGCTTCACCGGCGATGCGCTCGAAGATGTCGTTGACGAAAGAGTTCATGATTCCCATCGCCTTGGAGGAGATGCCGGTGTCGGGATGAACCTGCTTCAGGACTTTGTACACGTAGATAGCGTAGCTCTCCTTCCTGGACCTCTTGCGCTTCTTTCCGCCCTTGCCGGCGGTTTTAGTGACGGCCTTCTTCGAGCCCTTCTTGGGCGCGGACTTCGCTGGTTCAGGCATGATGCTTCGCTCAGAGACACTCAAAGAGCAATAAAGCTGCGCTACTACAGGCGGGTTTTTATGCTGCTCTGCCCTGTGCTAATATCAGAAGAGAACAACGGCCTGTGATTGGGAGTCTTCAACCCATACAATGATTTCATTGGCCACATTAAACGCCCCGTGACTTGCAGGCGAGCCAATCAGAAGCTTTAAAATGTTAACCACGCCCATCGACAACTACACCCCCCACATCCGACTCCGCTCCCGTTTCATTTTCCCGCATTTTTAGGAATGAACAAGTGAAATAATTTCAGGTCTTTTGCATACCCCTATAATATAGTTTTAATTCAGAAGTAAATGTATTGTTTATTACGTAATATGAACGCCACGAGTTAAGCATTTTATCAGACTATTATATATAATGTCTGCGTTATATATAGTGTTTATATAATCACCTTGAACACAAGTCATAGACAAACCATTTAATGACCTGTAAAGCTGCTCTTAGTGTGAAAGTGTGTGTGGCTCTTAAAAGAGCCGTTGGTGTTTCTCTTCTCCGTGAATCTCTTAACCTCCGAATCCGTACAGGGTGCGTCCCTGTCGCTTCAGCGCGTACACAACATCCATGGCGGTGACGGTCTTTCTCTTGGCGTGCTCAGTGTAGGTAACAGCGTCACGAATGACGTTCTCCAGAAACACCTTCAACACGCCGCGCGTCTCTTCATAGATCAGGCCAGAAATACGCTTGACGCCGCCACGTCGAGCGAGACGCCGAATAGCGGGTTTAGTGATTCCCTGGATATTATCGCGAAGAACCTTTCGGTGCCGCTTAGCGCCTCCTTTCCCGAGTCCTTTCCCGCCCTTTCCTCTTCCAGACATGCCGACAGATCCTCTTCAATCCACAACAACTGAATAAAGAGCAAACGCCGGAGAGGAGGAGTTTATAGTCAGATAGCGGACCTGGTTGAAACCACAATCATGGGCGGATCTAGTTTATGTCACCAAGCCGTGGTCAGACTTTTGATGCTTAAAAATGGGAATAAATAGGGTTTAATATTGATAACTATGTAGTAAACATACAAATAAAACAGAACAAACTTAACCCTCTATGGTACGCCATATGACATCACTGAGGAAAAAATATGTGTGGTGTTTATCCTGCTTAAAATTAAACACTATAACAATATCAATTTAAAAAAAAATCATATTTGTTTTACTTATTTATTGTTTTAAAGTTTGTTGCTTCAAGGACACATTGTACAATAATGGACAAATTGAAACATTTGATATTTTCATGTAGAAAAAAAAGAAACACATTTATGAAAAACCAGACACTTGATCAAAGTGTCACACAGTTTTTAAATGTATTACAAAATGTCAAATTCAGGCAACATCGTACCATCGTGGAACACAAGTATCACCCAAGCATCATATCAAGTTATCATATCCATCTTCATCCTCATCTCCGTCTTGATCTCTCCCTGCCGGATTGTCACTAGACCTCATCACAGTACGACACCTCCTTGTGTGTTTTATACCTTTCTTTTAAGTGCTATAGAAAATGCGCAGACCATAATATGTGCAGTTATAGCATGTGAATTACTATTCTTATAAATCCATTACAAAATCATGCAAATATACTCTAAAAAAAATGCTGGGTTAAAAACAACCCAAGGTGGGTTGAAAATGGACTAACCCAGCGATTGGGTTGTTTTAACCCAGCGATTGGTTGTTTTAACCCAGCGGTTGGGTTAAACGTTTGCTTAAAACAACCCAATCGCTGGGTTAGTCCATTTTCAACCCACCTTGGGTTGTTTTTAACCCAGCATTTTTTAGAGTATATTTGCATGATTGAGTTAAACGTTTGCTTAAAAACCCAATCGCTGGGTTAGTCCATTTTCAACCCAACTTGGGTTGTTTTTAACCCAGCATTTTTTAGAGTGTGTATTTAGATAATTCTAGCCCTTTTCCTTACAAATATCATATATTTGTATCCAACCTAGTGTGTCTGATATGGCCTTATGGTATGACATTATGGGATGCTGCGTTGAAGCAACAATTTTTTTATTTACTCTAAAACATTTGATGATATATAACGTAAAGATCTTGTAAAGATGACTCATATTTTTGTGGATGATTAACTGGATGGAAATTAGTGAAAAATGCACTTTTCATTGGAGAAAATATGGAGCCATGTAACCTGTGCGGAAACACAAAATGGACCCCTGTGGGTCATGTGACCACATTCTTGCAGTTTCATTGATTGTATGAGTTCCTCCCGGAGATAGTTCAAACCTATCGACTCATGAACATCCAGATGAAATATAAAATCATTTCCCTTGTTTTATAGATAAGATGGGTTTAACCCCTGAAAAACCAAAATATATTAAAATAAAAGTTTCCAGCTTTTACATGTAGAAGTCCTCTAATGCAGAAATAAATGGGCTTTTGCAATATTGCAACGGGTCGCAGAATTTCACTGTTTTCACGTCTCAACAAATGTCAACAAAATAATTGATTCCTTAATTCATCTTCAACTTATTTAATAATTACATAAGATTAAAATTCAAAATTGTAACAAAGACATTTAAAACTTGTGAATGATCAAACATTATGTTTCTATTAGTGTTTATTTCACATGGAGCAGGGGAGAAGTAAAATCCATCAGGTAATGCGCACAGGCAAATTCTGCAACCCCTTTCACCCAGTGTTATAAAATGACAACATCGACATTACAAGCTCATAATCTAATGATTAAAGCATTCAACAGCACCTTAATATCTGCATGCTCCAGACATATTATCACAAAGAAAACATTCTGGGCATTTAACTGTTGATTTATCCAGTAAAACAAAATATCCACAAAATATTCCATCCAATAGCAGTGCAAGGCTGAACAATATGACTATCACTTGTTTAAATGTGATCTTGGAGAGAAGAAAAAAGACCCCATCTTGAAGCACATCTGTCACATCTGTGTGTCACTGCTGATTCTCACATGTTTCAAAGCTACAAGACTCTGAATAAAGTGCAAACTCACAGCACCTGATCCCATACACGTGAACTGATGAATAAAACTAACACATTTATTGGTACAGTGTGCAAGCATTTGTTGCAATAACATGACGGGGCGTTGTTCATGATTTCTTCAACAATTCATTGATGGAGGAGTAATGCAAATGTGCTTTCTTAAATACTAAAGCTTAACTGTTATTAAATCAAACACTAATGACGTTATTAGACATAGGCCCGTGTTCCAGGAGTAGTGTTGAGCCTCTTTAGGAAATACATCCATCATAAACAGATTTGCAAATGTTCATAATTTAGAGGTTTTGTGCTTGATTTATTTATTTTCACATGAGACTTCACACAGCATTATTTTAAACCAGAAACCTAAAATGAAGATATTTGCGTACTGGATTGGATGACAGTAAAAGGAAAAGTTATGAATAAAAGTCTCTTATGTGTCAATCTTCTTAATCTTAAGAAGTGCTGACTATATCTGACGGTCAAATATTCAAAGCTTATCCAAACAGCCAATGGCACGGATCATAAACACTCAAATTCAAACAGCAATACAGTCAAATCAGGCAACAAGAATGCAACAAACATGACATTAAGGTTACATTATATTATTTGACATGTTTTTAAAAATGTGGATTATTATTTTAAACAATTGATCCTGTGACAAAAATATAAAAAACAAAGCAAAATAAAGGGAAGTGTCCATTATCATAATTTCTGAATAATAAGATGTACTCCATCCGGATTCGCATTGCTGTGATCATCATGTCATTTCTCTACACTTATTATTACTATACATACACTCACCTACAGGATTATTAGGAACACCATACTAATACTGTGTTTGACCCCTTTCGCCTTCAGAACTGCCTTAATTCTACGTGGCATTGATTCAACAAGGTGCTGAAAGCATTCTTTAGAAATGTTGGCCCATATTGATAGGATAGCATCTTGCAGTTGATGGAGATTTGTGGGATGCACATCCAGGGCACGAAGCTCCCGTTCCACCACATCCCAAAGATGCTCTATTGGGTTGAGGTCTGGTGACTGTGGGGGCCATTTTAGTACAGTGAACTCATTGTCATGTTCAAGAAACCAATTTGAAATGATTCGAGCTTTGTGACATGGCGCATTATCCTGCTGGAAGTAGCCATCAGAGAATGGGTACATGGTGGTCATAAAGGGATGGACATGGTCAGAAACAATGCTCAGGTAGGCCGTGGCATTTAAACGATGCCCAATTGGCACTAAGGGGCCTAAAGTGTGCCAAGAAAACATCCCCCACACCATTACACCACCACCACCAGCCTGCACAGTGGTAACAAGGCATGATGGATCCATGTTCTCATTCTGTTTACGCCAAATTCTGACTCTACCATCTGAGCGTCTCAACAGAAATCGAGACTCATCAGACCAGGCAACATTTTCCCAGTCTTCAACTGTCCAATTTTGGTGAGCTTGTGCAAACTGTAGCCTCTTTTTCCTATTTGTAGTGGAGATGAGTGGTACCGGTGGGGTCTTCTGCTGTTGTAGCCCATCCGCCTCAAATGCTTTGCTGCATACCTCGGTTGTAACGAGTGGTTATTTCAGTCAAAGTTGCTTTTCTATCAGCTTGAATCAGTCGGCCCATTCTCCTCTGACCTCTAGCATCAACAAGGCATTTTTGCCCACAGGACTGCCGCATACTGGATGTTTTTCCCTTTTCACACCATTCTTTGTAAACCCTAGAAATGGTTGTGCGTGAAAATCCCAGTAACTGAGCAGATTGTGAAATACTCAGACCGGCCATCTGGCACAAACAACCATGCCACGCTCAAAATTGCTTAAATCACCTTTCTTTCCCATTCTGACATTCAGTTTGGAGTTCAGGAGATTGTCTTGACCAGGACCACACCCCTAAATGCATTGAAGCAACTGCCATGTGATTGGTTGATTTGTTGTTCCTAATAATCCTTTAGGCGAGTGTGTGTGTGTGTGTGTGTGTGTGTGTGTGTGTGTGTGTGTGTGTGTGTGTGTGTGTGTGTGTGTGTGTGTGTGTGTGTGTGTGTGTGTGTGTGTGTGTGTGTCAAACCTACATCTGCAACTGCAGTGACTATCAGAGGCCTGAGAGCGGAAGAAAGTCAGTCAGTTGTACTTTCACATGTTTTCCACTCCGGCTCTGTGGGTTTAACCAATTCAGACTCTAACCAAAATAATGACAGTCAGAATACTTACTGTCATGGGACTCACAACCAGTTTTGAATCACACACACATTTCATTTATGAAATACAGATCATCATTGTAAAGACCACTCTGATATTATCACATATAAAACTTCTATAAGGCCTTCATACACACACAGTTATGATGAGGTGCAGCTGCAGGAGTTTGATTGACAGCTGTAGATAATGATGCAGATTGGCTTTAAATCAGTAAAATTAAATAAATAACTTATATATATATATATATATATATATAAAAACTTTAAATAAATTTAAATTAATTCAGGGAAGTATAAGCAGAAAGTAAAAGCAGAAAAGTGTTTGATGCTAACTCTGGCCAGGGAACTACGGTTTCTTCTGTGTTTGTACAGGAAGTGTTGAGTCTATAAGACAGACTGTGTGTTTGACAGCGTGTCATTAATGCATCAGTATGGAGCTCAGTTCACTTCCTCTAATGCTCTGTGAGTATGATTTTCTCATTTATGCATCAGATGCACATTTTTATAATGATGTAGTGAATCCGTGATCTTTTTATTTCATCTTCTTATGTATTGAATCTGTTTTTCATTCATGCTGCTATTAATCTGAGTGTTAAATCCATCTGTAGCTCATGATATCTGTGTGTGAAAGTGAAAGCACTTGATGTTGAGCTGAATGAGATCAGTGTATTGATCATCACTGTGATTCTTCAGTCGTCCGGTTTACGGTTTGTAATGGTTGAATCGCACATGCTGTCGTGTTCTGTTACTGTCTGGTGTCTTCAGTGGATCTTCACTAGCAGTTTGTGCATCTTAGTCTTAATTGTGATGTGGTGACGTTACTGACCAATGATGTCACTTCCCATATATTATATATATATATATATATATATATATATATATATAAGATCTGCAGTCCGTTGGCGTGAGCTTCTCTTCACACTGTGGTTTCAGTCGAATCATGACAACATCACTAGATATTCTTGAAGATGTTTTCTTCACACTTTTTTTGAGCCCGTTTAATTTATCTCTCCCACACTGTCTGTGTGTGTGTGTGTGTGTGTGTGTGTGTGTGTGTGTGTGTGTGTGTGTGTGTGTGTGTGTGTGTGTGTGTGTGTGTGTGTGTGTGTGTGTGTGTGTGTGTGTGTGTGTGTGTGTGTGTGTGTGTGTGTGTGTGTGTGTCTCTTTTTGCTTTTTAGTGCTGATTTCAAACATCCGCCCTGGACACACTCAAGGTGATTTATATATTTATATTTTCTTCAAATCTATCACACATATAACATGTGAAAGCATTTATAGCAGCGTGTGAAGAGTGTTCATGTCGTTTATTGGGTCTTTACTGATACATTTGAGCTGTGTATGAAACTAATGTCTCGTATGATTAATGTTTAAACTATATTTGGATGTTTTAAGTGATGTTATAGAGAGACCAAATGCTGTCGTGATTATAGAGCCTGACAAACCAGAAACCAGCTATCCATGTTTGCACTGTTATACTGTAGGGGGCACTATTACACATCTTCAAAAAGTGTACAGACTCTCTTGATCAAAACAGGTGAAGAAGCAGAAAGAAGTGATAGAAGATCACTGTCAAATATAAATGCCCTGTCCAAATACCCACACTTGTGGTCTTTGCTCTTGACCACTTGTCTACTTACATGATGTATTTCCTGTATTTGGCCCAAGTGTTCAAGTAATCAACTCAACACCAGGAGGTGTATATACAGCAGACTTATCTCTGTTCCATGACAGTTTTCCAGCATCCCTCCACCTCCCCATCTCCTCACTTCTAACTATTCCTGGAAGTACTTTGGGTTCGGGCCAAATTCAGAGCTCGGAGCCCTCCCCTCAGATAACACGCCAAATACACATAACCTCTACTTTACTTATAGTGTTTACAGAGCTTTTTTAAATTATTATTATTTTCACTTCTTGCATTTTAAAAGCACTATGTAACTAACAGAAGACACCATTTTAAAATGTTGGTTCTTCTAATTAAGTGATGAAAAGCAGTTGCAAATGTTGTACAAAATCCACCACATCCACATAGCCTACTCATCTTTGTCAAATAAAATCTGCAACACTTTATGTTTTCCAACCAAATTATATGTAATATCTAATTCATTTAACTCACAGCGGAAGGTTTTTCTCAACATCTTGTGATTTCGGGCAACATGAGTTATGCATGATGGGATACGCTTAGTCTCGAATACCGCTCCGAAGTGTGGGTTTAGTGTGCATTAAGGGCACTGCGCTTTGGCATTTTTAAGACATGAGACAGTCTTGTGTGCTTACTTCCTGTCGTGTTCACGCGCTCTCAAGTGGCCAAGACCGCAAGTGTGGGTATTTGGTCAGGGCAAACATTTCAAACATTAAACAGCATAAAAGTTCAAGGCTTGCTTTTTTAACCCCTTAAGACCGAAGTGTACCTCCCCCGGTACACAACAAGCCTAATTGTTTTGTGCTTTGACTAAACTTGAGCAAGTTTTTGTAAGTTAAGTCCTGCAAGACCCATATGTAAATAATATACTGATGCAGCATTCACGTGGTGTTTTTCACTGCATGAAACATGGAAAATCACACATCATTATTTACAGAAGATTCTTACAATTAAAAAGAGACCAAAGTCACCATAATCTGTCTTTTAGGTCTAATGATATTCCTCGTTGAATTATAACACACAAAAAACAGCACAGATGCACACGAGAGCGGAGTACAAAATAACAGTTACTTAGACTTGCCGTTTACGCTTGTAACTTCATGAAACTTCACCATAATCCGCCACTTGGATCAAAAATTATTCCCAGATAGATTTATGACACATTATAACCTGACAGGAGCACATAAGCTAAATAAACAGTTTTAGTTTCAAAGTGGCGTTTACGCTTGTAACTTAATGAAACATGCTCCGATTGTTAAAAATGGCACATCCTTATTTACAGCAGATTCTCACGATTAAAAAGAGACCAATATGTGATTGGCACAAATATCGATTTTGATCTTGATTCAGTATCAGTTCATATGTATATAGCCTATTGTACATATAAGGAAAAATAAGTTTGCCTTTTTAGCAATATTTTAAACTTTTCTTGGGTTAAATTATATTTGCTTGCATTCATTAAAATTCACTTGTGTGTGCTTATATGGGTATTAGCATTAGGATGTAAGTTTGTAACATTTTAAAATTTCTGATTTAAATAAATCTAGTGTTTGATCATGTCTAAATATTTATTCAAATGCAAAACCTAAAAATAAGCAAGCAGTTATGATCTTCAATACTTTTTGGAGCAACATGTATATTTATTAAAGAGCCATACAGGCACCTAGTGGGTAATGACATTACAAATTTCCAGCCACAAAATGACTGTAATATAAATAATAAAAATATTAGAAGTGGTCATTAATGGACCATAATTATAGCACAAATAGTATTTAGTACCAAAATATCTCCTCAAAATATTCAATAAATATTACTGAACTAAAATATAAAACAAATATAGAAAAATAGTTAAGGTGTATGGTCCCATTTGACCACCAATGAGTGTGACCAATTAGTAAGGAATACCTGAGGGCTAAATACAAGAAAAACATTAACATTAATGTTAACAATGTTGCATCTCCATCACTCTGCATAATAAAATGATACTCTAAATGTGGTTGACGTAATAAATCAATGCACACTATGCATACTGTTTACCAAAAATGCTACAAATACCTGTATAGTGAAGGTGTTGTCTATTCAAATGTATTGACAGCGCTGGTTTGTTTAGAACAATTGAGAGCTCCATGAATCACGTGACCGCGCGCCGCTGGGAGATGAACGCATGTCGCAACTCTGTTTTTCAACGGCTCTGGCTTTAACTGTTATGCCACATTAAATTTGCCAAAACGGTATTTATTGTTTGAATTTCATAATAAAACATAAAAATAAAAAAAAAAGTTCTTTCATATCAAAAGCAGGTTTGTAGATTTGGCGTGAGATTGAGTGAAAGCGTGGGACAGAGCTTGAAAGCGTGAAATGCGTGAGAGTTGGCAACCCTGCCATAATCCATTACTCAGATCGTAAAATATTCCCAGATAGATTTATAACACATTATAACCTGACAGGAGCACATAAGCTAAATAAACAGTAGCTCTAAAGTGGCGTTTACGCTGATAACTTAATGAAACATGCTCCGATCATTGAAAATGGCCCATCCTTATTTACAGCAGACTCTCATGATTAAAAAGAGACCAAAGTATCACCATAATCCGTCACTCGGATCAGAAGTTATTACTCATGGAATAATAACACATTATAACCTGACAGGAACACATAAGCTAAATAAACAGTATGTCTAAAGTGGTGTTTAGGCTTGTAACTTCATGAAACATGCCCCGATCGTTGAAAACAGCACATTAGTTCTTACAGTTGATGCTCCCGATTGAACGGAGTCCAAAATCAACATAATCCATTGCATCGATCACGAGATGTTCCTCACGCAACAGATCTGGGGCCGGTCTGAGTATTTCACAATCCGCTCAGTTACTGGGATTTTCACGCACAACCATTTCTAGGGTTTACAAAGAATGGCGTGAAAAGGGAAAAACATCCAGTATCACGGCAGTCCTGTGGGAGAAAATGCCTTGTTGATGCTAGAGGTCAGAGGAGAATGGGCCGACTGATTCAAGCTGATAGAAGAGCAACTTTGACTGAAATAACCACTCGTTACAACCGAGGTATGCAGCAAAGCATTTGTGAAGCCACAACACGCACAACCTTGAGGCGGATGGGCTACAACAGCAAAAGACCCCACCGGTACCACTCATCTCCACTACAAATAGGAAAAAGAGGCTACAATTTGCTCAAAGCTCACCAAAATTGGACAGTTGAAGACTGGAAAAATGTTGCCTGGTCTGATGAGTCTCGATTTCTGTTGAGACGCTCAGATGGTAGAGTCAGAATTTGGCGTAAACAGAATGAGAACATGGATCCATCATGCCTTGTTACCACTGTGCAGGCTGGTGGTGGTGGTGTAATGGTGTGGAGGATGTTTTCTTGGCACACTTTAGGCCCCTTAGTGCCAATTGGGCATCGTTTAAATGCCACGGCCTACCTGAGCATTGTTTCTGACCATGTCCATCCCTTTATGACCACCATGTACCCATTCTCTGATGGCTAATTCCAGCAGGATAATGCACCATGTCACAAAGCTCGAATCATTTCAAATTGGTTTCTTGAACATGACAATGAGTTCACTGTACTAAAATGGCCCCCACAGTCACCAGATCTCAACCCAAAGAGCATCTTTGGGATGTGGTGGAAACGGGAGCTTCGTGCCCTGGATGTGCATCCCACAAATCTCCATCAACTGCAAGATGCTATCCTATCAATATGGGCCAACATTTCTAAAGAATGCTTTCAGCACCTTGTTGAATCAATGCCACGTAGAATTAAGGCAGTTCTGAAGGCGAAAGGGGTCAAACACAGTATTAGTATGGTGTTCCTAATAATCCTTTAGGTGAGTGTGTGTGTGTGTGTATATATATATATATACATACAAGGGTTGTCAATAGATTAAATTTTTCACAAAACTGTATTTTCTGCAAGCTTTCAAGGATCATTGGAGACTCCAAAATGACACCAAATAGGCTATAAGGACTCCATATAATTCTATTATATAATAAATGTATACACACCTAAGCATTACAGAATTCACAGTGTATAGTGTGTGTACAGAGCAACAACAACGTTTTCATTTTAGACATCAAGCTGCGATACCGAGCAGGACCACACAGAGACGCCAAAGAAACTTTTAAATCAACCACTTTGAGTACAAAAACCTACGATTACTAATCACAACAAAATGTACACGTGACAAATGAAACATTATCCTACCTGAGTGTGTGTGGAAACAACGCGAATGTACTATGTGTCTGTACATGAATGCAGCGTGCGATCAGTGATCGAGAACACGCACACACACGGTTTGTTGCCTCAGACGCTCACACGCTTACTGTACAATAACAGAATACAACAGAGCTTGTAAGTCCATTTTCTTCTTCTTTATATTTTACGGCAGTTGGTGCATTACCGCCCCCTTCTGTGTGTGGAGAAGGTTTACAGACTATATCACCCACTCACCCTCCTTCTCCCCCACACACATCTAATCCCTATCATACTATATATGAATTAATAACAGTAATACTTTTTTAACCCTCCTCAATACTACTTTTCTTCATATCCTATTAAAAGCCCCAGTTTCTCTTAAGAAATTCATAAGAATTCTTGTTTGTGCCCTATGATCCGTGCTCAATAACTCTTTTAATGTGATATTCTGCACCCATATATCCCTCAGTTTAGTCCTCATCACCTCTCTCTGAGCTCCATGCCTACTGCATCTCAAAACTACATGCTCTACTGACTCCTCTTCCTGACATCCCTCACACATTCCAGTGTTATGTTTCTCTATCAACTTAAGTGTTTTATTTAAAACAATGTCCCAATCTTATATCAATTTCTTCTCTCCTATTTCCACTTCCAACCCTTGTATTTTTAACGTCCCTCTGAATTTTATATGTCTCACATTCTTTTCTCTATCCCATCTTTCTTGCCACTTTTGATTTATTTTCTCCCATATCACACTTTTAACCTCTGATTTGCTAATACTTACTTGCATTTCTGTTTCCTTTTGTTAATGACCTTTTTGCTAATGTATCCGCCTTTTCATTTCCCCTTATTCCTACATGTCCTGGAACCCAAATTTGACCTGTCTTCCTTGATTTACTATTCTCGTTACTGACTGCAATACTTCAGATAGTATATCTTGACAACTTTTTGAGTATAATGACCTAAGACTTGCTAAAACTGAAGACGAATCTGAGCATACCAAAACTTTGGCCCAATCCCATTTGTACTCCTTAGCCCTTCTCTTTCCCCTACCCCTTCGCGTTGCGTGTTCACGTGAAGGGGTAGGAGTGTCTCAGTTATCTTTTGGCGGAAGTGGTAGGGGTAAGGGGAAGGGGAAGGGCCAGATAGCCCTTCAAACGAAGATTTCTCGGGACCACACTACGAACGAAGGGGTATGATGAATTTCCCTGCATACACCGACTACCGTGCTTCTATAATCCGTGTATTGATGTTGCCACTCGGGATCGATCACTTATGTGTTTGCTGGATGCCATTTCTCCATAGACAACCATTTGAGTGATTTGAACTAATAATTAATAAATTAATAATACATAAAAAAATATATCTGGTCATCCTTCATAACGCAGTCGATATTTACATCACATATCGTCTGTAAACTTGCATTACCAAGGCAACAACTGACTCGAACCAAAAGGGCATTCAGCCCACCTCTCCCGAGCATCATGCTCGCAAATGTCCAATCCTTGGAAAATAAGATTGTAACACAATGAACGATCAGGGAAGAAGGAGGCGGGAACCGGCGAACATTTAAAAACTTTAATCAAAAATAAACAAAACAAAAATACAATGATGGCGGCAGCCCTTCACGGACAACTGCCGCCTATAAAAACAAAACAAAAACATAACATAATAGCGGTGGCAGCCCCTCACGGCCGACTGCCGCCTACATACAAAACAAAACACAACATAAAGTCCAGGCCTGGTCCTCTCTCGTCTTACACTGTCGTCGCTCCTCCTTTTATGCTCCCGTCACTCCTCCATGAGACGAGACCGGTGTGGCGCACAGCTGACGCTCATTAACATTTGCCACCGGCCTGCTCTCACGGTCCCTCGCCTCGCCCTTCACAGACCGGGGGGCACTCCTGAGACTGCGCTCTAATTCCTCCCCCTCCTCCTCCGGGGCCAATCACGGCGGCCGCGGCACCTGGGGGTAAAACAGAGGCGAGAGAAACGGAGCCGGGAGCATGAGGAGCGACAGAACGAGAGAGGGGAGAGAGAGGAAAAAAATCTGCTCCGTTTCCCGGACACACTGTCGCTCGGTCCTCAGCCCACCGGGAGGCTCTTCCTCGCGGTGGCACTGGACGCTTGGTGGACGGCTCGATCCTCCTCTGCCCCCTGGCGGGCGGCGGTGGCTCCTCATACTGAAGGAGCCGGCAGCGAGCCCCGTGACCCCTGCTCCTCCCTACACGGGCGGACGGCAGCAGGCTTCGCCGGCAACTCCTCCACTCCCTCTCGGACGGCAACCACCCCACCTCGGCCCAGGGGCACGGCAGCGAGTTCTTTTCTACTCAGAAAGAGACAGCAATGGACATACTCCCCTCTCATGATCAGCGGGTCACCAGTAGAGAGAGTGAGCAGCTTCAAGTATCTGACCTGGACTGCTCACATTCAGACACAGGTGAAAAAAGCCAGGCAAAGACTGTACCACCTGCGCCAGCTGAGGAAATTCAGGGTTTCACCAGCTATCCTGAAAACTTTATATTTAGGCGATAGAAAGTATTAACTCAGTGCATCACAGCGTGGTATGGGAACAGCACCAGTCATGACTGCAAAGCCCTGCAAAGAGTTGTGCGCTTATCCGAGCGTATCTCAGGGTCAGCTCTCCCGTCTCTGCAGGACGTCTACACCAAACGCTGCAAAGGCAGAGCTACTAAAATCATCAAGGACTCTAATCACCCTGCAAACCCTCATTTCACGCTGCTGCCATCTGGTAAGCGCTTCCGAAGCCTGATGGCCAAAACTGAGAGACTCAGGAGGAGCTTCTTCCCCCAGGCCATCAGACTCCTGAACTCAGTCACTTAACATCACGTGACCATCGATACACTGACATTGCACTGCACTTTCTGTTCTCGTTGTTACTGCGTAACAACCTGTTATAAACCTGTTTGCACATTATACTTCTTTGTACACTTGTTAACCACATATTTATAAGTCTACAGTTTACTCACTGTACAGTTTACTTCACCTATTTTATTCCACTTTATTTTTATTTTTTATTTTTTCTACTTGACTTGATTTATTTATAATTCTACAGATATATATAGTACTTTTTATTCTATTTCTATTATAATTTCCTCCTTGTGTTTTTAACTGTGAATTTGCACTGTCCATGGAGCGGACCTGTTTACATTTCACTGCCGGTTGTATATTCTGTATATAACTGTGTATGTGACAAATAAAACTCTTGAATCTTGAATTTCCCTGCATACACTGACTACCGTGCTTCTAGAATCCGTGTATTGATGTTGCCATTCGGGATCGATCACTTATGTGTTTGCTGGATGCCATTTCTCCATAGACAACCATTTGAGTGATTTGAACTAATAATTAATAAATTAATAATACATAAAAATATATATCTGGTCATCCTTCATAACACAGTCGATATTTACATCACATATCATCTGTAAACTTGCATTACCAAGGCAACAACTTACTCGTTCGCATTTCATTGCAAAGAACTCCGTTATCGCACCACTACAGTAGAAAACAAAACCATATCCGTACCGATCAGCACGGAATGGAAAACAAGGACAGTTAAAGAACGGTTAACAAACAAGGAGAACAGTTTGGCCTGATGGAAAAGCGCTCCACCAGTCGTGTATGTTCTGTATCATTCCGTATCGTCTTAGGAAACTCGATAGCTCATACATTTTTAACTGAAAACAAGCACCATTTTCTTAAGTCCAAATACAGCGCAAAACAACGTTGGGGTGAGTAATTTGTTATATGTTCTCGTGCCTGATTTCTGTTAGATATAGCCTACGCACTTCTCTGATGTTCATACTGGTTAAATGTTACAGAGCACTAATAAAAGAAACAGGGTATGATGGCGTGTAATGGTGTAGTAGCGGTGTCCCATTTCTTAGGGGGAATATTTTCACCCCTAAGCCTTGCCACTCTGTTTCAAGGGGAGGGAAGGCATAAGGGTAGGGGTAGGTGAAGGGGTATAACATAGAATTGGGATTGGGCCTTTTCCACCCATCTTAATGCCATTAACATTGCCAGCATTTCCACTGTATAAAACCCTAATTTGTTAGATGTTCTTCTATTGATTCCTACTCCTTTATCTGGTATTACCACCCCAATCCTGTTGCTTCTGTCTCTGGATTCTTAGCACCATTGTATAAATATGGATATAATCATTATATTTTTCCACTACTCAGTTATTGAATACTCTTAACAAATTAATATCCTCCTTTGCCTTCCTTTTTTCTCCAACACAAACCAGTCTACTTCAGGCCAAACTATCTTCCATGGTGCCATCTCTGGACATACTAACGTGGGGCTTATCCTCATATTAAAAACTTCTAACTCTTTAGCTCTTTTACTCTTTACTCTCTAACTCTTTAGCTATATCATTTCCAATCCTACCAGCATTTTCCTTTAGATTTCCCCACCCCCCAGCTCTCCTGCAGTACAACTTTGAGATGTGATTTATTATGCCCATGTAAACCAGCCCAATAATTTCGTGAAAGCTAACTGTAAAATGTTGCAAGCAGTCCTCTAATTCTCTTCTTCCAGTTATGTTTAGCTTTATTCCTTCCTGAATTTCTTTCCTAGTGAAAAGACAGACTGAGTCTTTTCTATAGAAATTTAAATCTCCAATCGTAACCTCACTACCACTTTATCAATTGCTTCCTGTGTTTTCTGATTACATGCTATATTCCTTTCTCTTCCTCAACGCTCCCATCATCTGCATGCGAACAAAGACCTTCCTATATCTTCTGGAACTTTTCCAAACTACATCGTTGATCATAATAATGAAGAGTACTTGGTTTATCACACTCCCCCTTGGTGTGCCATTTCCAATCGTGTATTGATTTGACATGTCTGTCCCTATCCTCACTTGTATTTTCCTTCTTTCCAGTTATTTGGTCATTTTCCCTCTTTCCATATTTTATTATATATGTCCAGCAGCTTCAAAGTGATATTTCCCCAATTGTTTTAACATTGAATAACAAACTTGATCTTTTCCCGGAGATGTAGGTTTAGCTCTTTTAATTGCTCTTACCATTTCTGCCAAGGTAAATGGTTCATCTAATTCACTTTCAGTATCTTCCTTTCTATTTAACTCATGAATGTGCTGATTCAATGTTATCAATCTTCCCCTTCTGCCAAATTTTCTGAACTATGAACCATTATAAATTATTTTTTCATAATCTCTGCTTTCTCCTTATTTGAAACTGCTGTTTCCTCTTCTTTGACATAACTGGACATTCCACTGCCTCCTGTCTCCCCCCCATCTTTTATCATTTCCCACACTTCTCCTGTAATCGGTCTTGTTCTTCCTATTTCAATCCTAAAAATTTATCAACCAGTCCTCTTTGCTTGCGGAATTGTTCTTCTAACCTACTGCCTGATCCTATGATGTATATGTGTTCTTTTAAGCATTCTGAAAGCTTTATTTCTGTCTCTTTACTGCCTAATAACACTCTTCATTCCACCAAGGCACCAATTTTTGATTTACCCCCAGACCCCCTCAGATAGCTTCCTCTGCTGCCACACACTGCTGGAAGGTCCTCTCTCTCTTCCTCATTCTCTTTCTCTTTCTCTTTTCTCTTTTCAAGTTGTTAACATCAGCTATTCTTCCAGCAAAACCTCAACCTCTAGTCATTGCATCATCACTCACTTTCTGAAACTTTTCCTAATCAGCTTTGAATGTAAATTCCCTCTGTAAATTCCTATAATTTCAGTTCCAATCTCCCACCCACTGTGCATAAGGCAGTGATCACTCCCAACTGCCAGTAGACACTATTTCAGCCAGTGACACTAATGTTATATCTAATGCGGACTCTTTCCCTGTTAATACATTTATTCTGGTTCCTCTATCATCATTCAAACAGACCAATTCTCTTTCATCCATCAATTCTTCAATTACCTTACCATTAGCTTCTGTGTGCCAAACTTCCCATAATGAGCTATGAGCATTGAAGTCTGCATGCCAGATTACCTTTTGTTCATGTATCCTGCCCTGAGATCCTTGGTAGATTATCTATTTACAGCCTTTTACATGGATTGTAGTAGTTAATAACACTAATTGCCCCACCACATCCCCTCACCTCCACAATGCACTCCTGATCGTCACTTTCCCCAATACTCTGTATGATATTCCCATCTCAATGAATATAGTACATCCTCCTCCTCCTCCCCAGTACTCCTATCCCACCTTATCGCTGTATATCCATGCATCTTATAATCTAAATTTGGCTTCAACCAAGTTTCTTGGATACACACTACATCTGAAACTTCTCATCTAACTCATTCAAAAAAATAATACTTAATTCCTGTCCATTGGCCAATAAGCTCCTGGCATTCCATTATAAAAATCATCAATATTAACCAACCCATGATGACTCTTGGCTTGACTGATTAGTAATCCTCTCCTCACCTCTTCCCATGACAGTGATTAACTGCAGCTTTAACCACCAACTGGATTTTCTCATTAAATCTCTTTACTTCTGCTGTACTATCACACCTGCTATGAATGTTACTAATTCTCTTTTTCCTCACATATATTCCTTCAGATTTACTTTGTTGTTGCTCTTGTGTAACCATATCTGCTTCTTCATGGATTTTATTATCCTTTTCCTTTTGTTACTTTGACAGCTTCTGCACAAGTAATTCTTTCTCCGCACTCTTATCTTTTGGATATTTGTCTCTCGTCTCATTACTTCACATCCACTATAAGCCACATTGTGGTCGCCTCCACAACTGCAACACTTTGGTGATACCCTGAACCACACTTTCCATATTCATGGTCCCTCCACATCTTGCACCTCTTCTCTGCCTATTACAGTTTTTGGCAGTGTGGCCAAACCTCTGACAATTAAAGCACCTCATTGGTTTTGGAATATATATCTTCACTGGATAACTCATAAATCCCAAAAAACCTTCTGTGGCACAGTTTCATCCTCAAATTCGACTGACACTGTCTCACTCTCCTTTACAACTCCATCCCTTGTTGTTTTCATTCTTTGAACATTCAAAACTTTTGCTCTATTAATATTCTTCTTTAACTCCTCCCATTATTACCTCATTGGTACCTGTAATCACTCCAATCCTTCCATCTTTTTTTCCTTATTCCCACCCTTCCAGTGTTTTCCACCTTACATTTAGCCATTTCCTTTATTTTCCAGAGTTTTCTCCGTTTGTCCTGCATCAGCACATCTCACCATTAAGTTACCATCAAAGATTTGCATAAATTCGATCTCCTATTTTATTTGCAGAGTTGTAGTTAGTACAAACGTGGCTAACTTTCTTCATGATCTCCTGGCCCTTTTATTAAATCAGATTACAGCCTCCAATTTCTCCTTTATTGTTTCTTTCTGAGAAAATCTCAGGTCTATCTTCATCATTTTTCAGAATCATCTTCATTATCACTTCTTACTCTTTTTTATTCCTTGTATCTTTATCAGTCATCCGTCCCCTCTTTCCACTTCACACTCTTAATTTCTCCCTTTATTTATAATCCATTTTCTCTCCCTACTTATACCTCACGATCCATTCACAAAGCAGTGCGCGTTGCTCCACGCCACCTATTAATATGATCCAAAAATCAGTTCAAAATCTGCGCTCAACCACAGCCAAACTCAGCTGATCTTCCACGCCTCCGTTGGCGTGATGAAGCCTCTAGTCGTCCGCATGACTCCATTGTAAGTCCACAAGACCGAAAGTGCATATGAAGTGTACCATTTTGGGACAGGGCCCATGTCTTGGCGCCTCTCTCATGTTCTGATTGGTTGTTTTGGCCATGTGTCCTATGTTCTTATTGGTTCCTTGTCATGTGTCACATTTTGTTTGCTCCAGTTCATTGTGTTTCCAGGTGTTTCTTGTTTGGTCATTAGTCTGCAAACTCACACAAACTGCTAAAGTCTGTCAAAAAAAAAGAGTTAGCAAATACACAGATAAAAGCAACAGAGTGTAATCTGTTCATGCTGCATTGCATGCTGGGTGATGCGCTGTAGAAATACAGTATGATGTTGTTTGTTTAAGAGTCATTTTGTGCTTTCCAGTACTGTAAACTCACAGTAAAACAGTGTAAATACTTACACAAATTCGTCAGTAAGTACTGTAGATTTATAATGACATTTCTGAGAGTGCAGTTAAATACAAGAGAAGTCCTACTGTAGAAATTGTGATTATTAACATAGTAAACTATTAAACTGAAATTTCACACAAACATTTTTAACAGTGTATCTTCATTTGTGCAGTGGCATAAAGTTTAGGACAGATCAAATCAATTCACTTATGTTGGCTTCATTGGATGCTGCTGTATATCATAACCTCTGTTTCTTCAGTTACAGAGAAACCTGAAGCTGATCTGACTGTAAAGCCTGAACCATCACAGATATTCAGAGAGAGCACTGTCACTCTCATGTGACATGCAGGGAAGGATGGACATACACATGGATGTGTGATGGTAGACTGCATGAATCTAAAGAGAAAGAGATCATGATCACTGCGGATCACACACAGGCGTGCTGGTGCTTGGCTGCAGAGGATCCAGGATCAGGATCAGTCTGCTCTCACTTTCGTGATGGAGTGACTCTGACTGTGTCGGGGTGAGTGATCATCACTGACATCAGGATCTGCTCAAATGATTAACAATTAATAAACTGCAAATGAGAAAAAAATACTGGTTAATATACTAAATAACAGATTCTGCATGTTAGACACTGTGAACTCTGATTGTACAAACCATGTCTCACAGGATCTGTATCTCCATGTCTTCTTTATGAGAGCTCTTATATTAGAAAGAGAGCATAAAGCAGCCATACAGTTTGCACATTACTCATAATGACAGAGCAAATAAGCTGAAGGGTGAGGTCAAATTAAGAAGTCGTAAGCAGTGATAGATGATGACTGAAGACTGAATATTAACTCAAGATCATGAAATAGTTACAGACAAACACAGAGTAACTGTGAAGCCCCCAGAGTTCAGTGTTCACTGGAGACACAGCTACTCTGAGCTGTGACGTGGGACGCTCAACTGGACAGAGGATTAACTGGTACAAAGACTTCAAGAAAATAAAAACTGGTGATGAAACGAACACACTGAGAGATGTGAGAGTCTCTGATGGAGGAGAGTACTGGTGTGGTGTAGAAAACCTAACATCACAAGGTCACAGAGTCACGCTAACAGTAAGAGGTGAGAGCTGTTTTACAGGACAAACTGATTTAATAATAGCAATACTATGCAAATTAATGTTATTCATCAACACTATCTTGTACTGTCAGTAAAGAAAAGCGTCAAATAAGGTCTTTGCTCTCTTCACAGAGAGACCCAAAGCTGTATTGCGTGTTCATCCTGATGGACCAGTGACCAGAGGACAGACGGTCACTCTCACATGTGACATACAGGAGACAGGCGTCACTCGCTGGACCTACACCTGGAATAAAGATAATTCAGAGATTCATGACGGTCCAATCACAGGAATACAGAATCAGTTCTGTTAATGAATCTCACACAGGTCATTACAGCTGTAGAGGAAGAGAGCGAGGATCACGACACACACACACCAGTGATGAAGTTACACTGGCGCTCTCAGGTGAGTGTGAGAATCTCTCCTTCACATCAGGAGTAAAACATGTCTACAAATAACAAATAAGAAACGGTAAACAACAAAACTGATTGTGATTGGTGGGTTGGGAATTATTGACAGCTGTAGCTTAGTCCGCCCCACAGTTTGACTCACATTGTTACGTTCGCTTGAAAGCTGTGGACAGTGTTGGGTAAGTTACTCTAAAAAGTAATTAATTACTAGTT
>CM031949.1:26622805-26635305 GCA_018749465.1 Paracanthobrama guichenoti
TGTTTTATTTAAAACAATGTCCCAATCTTATATCAATTTCTTCTCTCCTATTTCCACTTCCAACCCTTGTATTTTTAACGTCCCTCTGAATTTTATATGTCTCACATTCTTTTCTCTATCCCATCTTTCTTGCCACTTTTGATTTATTTTCTCCCATATCACACTTTTAACCTCTGATTTGCTAATACTTACTTGCATTTCTGTTTCCTTTTGTTAATGACCTTTTTGCTAATGTATCCGCCTTTTCATTTCCCCTTATTCCTACATGTCCTGGAACCCAAATTTGACCTGTCTTCCTTGATTTACTATTCTCGTTACTGACTGCAATACTTCAGATAGTATATCTTGACAACTTTTTGAGTATAATGACCTAAGACTTGCTAAAACTGAAGGCGAATCTGAGCATACCAAAACTTTGGCCCAATCCCATTTGTACTCCTTAGCCCTTCTCTTTCCCCTACCCTTCGCGTTGCGTGTTCACGTGAAGGGGTAGGATGTCTCAGTTATCTTTTGGCGGAAGTGGTAGGGGTAAGGGGAAGGGGAAGGCCAGATAGCCCTTCAAGCGAAGATTTCTCGGGACCACACTACGAGCGAAGGGGTATGATGAATTTCCTGCATACACCGACTACCGTGCTTCTATAATCCGTGTATTGATGTTGCCACTCGGGATCGATCACTTATGTGTTTGCTGGATGCCATTTCTCCATAGACAACCATTTGAGTGATTTGAACTAATAATTAATAAATTAATAATACATAAAAAAATATATCTGGTCATCCTTCATAACGCAAGTCGATATTTACATCACATATCGTCTGTAAACTTGCATTACCAAGGCAACAACTGACTCGAACCAAAGGGCATTCAGCCCACCTCTCCCGAGCATCATGCTCGCAAATGTCCAATCCTTGGAAAATAAGATTGTAACACAATGAACGATCAGGAAGAAGGAGCGGGAACCGGCGAACATTTAAAACTTTAATCAAAAATAAACAAAAAACAAAAATACAATGATGGCGGCAGCCCTTCACGGACAACTGCCGCCTATAAAAACAAAAAAAAAAACATAACATAATAGCGGTGGCAGCCCCTCACGGCCGACTGCGCGCCTACAAACAAAACAAAACACAACATAAAGTCCAGGCCTGGTCCTCTCTCGTCTTGCACTGTCGTCACTCCTCCTTTTATGCTCCCGTCACTCCTCCATGAGGCAGAGACCGGTGTGGCGCACAGCTGACGCTCATTAACATTTGCCACCGGCCTGCTCTCACGGTCCTCGCCTCGCCCTTCACAGACCGGGGCACTCCTGAGACTGCGCTCTAATTCCTCCCCCTCCTCCTCCGGGGCCAATCCACGGCGACGCGGCACCTGGGGTAAAACAGAGGCGAGAGAAAGCGGGCCGGGAGCATGAGGAGCGACAGAGCGAGAGAGGGGAGAGAGGAAAAAAAAAAATCTGCTCCGTTCCCGGACACACTGTCGCTCGGTCCTCAGCCCACGGGAGGCTCTTCCTCGCGGTGGCACTGGGACGCTTGGTGGGCGGCTCGATCCTCCTCTGCCCCTGGCGGGCGGCGGTGGCTCCTCATACTGAAGGAGCCGGCAGCGAGCCCCGTGACCCCTGCTCCTCCCTACGGCGGACGGCAGCAGGCTCGACCCGGCAACTCCTCCACTCCCTCTCGGACGGCAACCACCCCACCTCGGCCCAGGGGCACGGCAGCGAGTTCTTTTCTACTCAGAAAGAGACAGCAATGGACATACCCTCTCATGATCAGCGGGTCACCAGTAGAGAGAGTGAGCAGCTTCAAGTATCTGACCTGGACTGCTCACATTCAGACACAGGTGAAAAAGCCAGGCAAAGACTGTACCACCTGCGCCAGCTGAGGAAATTCAGGGTTTCACCAGCTATCCTGAAAACTTTATATTTAGGGCGATAGAAAGTATTAACTCAGTGCATCACAGCGTGGTATGGGAACAGCACCAGTCATGACTGCAAAGCCCCTGCAAAGAGTTGTGCGCTTATCGGCGTATCTCAGGGTCAGCTCTCCGTCTCTGCAGGGCGTCTACACCAAAGCGCTGCAAAGGCAGAGCTACTAAAATCATCAAGGACTCTAATCACCCTGCAAACCCTCATTTCACGCTGCTGCCATCTGGTAAGCGCTTCCGAAGCCTGATGGCCAAAACTGAGAGACTCAGGAGGAGCTTCTTCCCCCAGGCCATCAGACTCCTGAACTCAGTCACTTAACATCACGTGACCATCGATACACTGACATTGCACTGCACTTTCTGTTCTCGTTGTTACTGCGTAACAACCTGTTATAAACCTGTTTGCACATTATACTTCTTTGTACACTTGTTAACCACATATTTATAAGTCTACAGTTTACTCACTGTACAGTTTACTTCACCTATTTTATTCCACTTTATTTTTATTTTTTATTTTTTTCTACTTGACTTGATTTATTTATAATTCTACAGATATATATAGTACTTTTTTATTCTATTTCTATTATAATTTCCTCCTTGTGTTTTTAACTGTGAATTTGCACTGTCCATGGAGCGGACCTGTTTACATTTCACTGCGGTTGTATATTCTGTATATAACTGTGTATGTGACAAATAAAACTCTTGAATCTTGAATTTCCCTGCATACACTGACTACCGTGCTTCTAGAATCCGTGTATTGATGTTGCCATTCGGGATCGATCACTTATGTGTTTGCTGGATGCCATTTCTCCATAGACAACCATTTGAGTGATTTGAACTAATAATTAATAAATTAATAATACATAAAAAATATATATCTGGTCATCCTTCATAACACAGTCGATATTTACATCACATATCATCTGTAAACTTGCATTACCAAGGCAACAACTTACTCGTTCGCATTTCATTGCAAAGAACTCCGTTATCGCACCACTACAGTAGAAAACAAAACCATATCCGTACCGATCAGCACGGAATGGAAAACAAGGACAGTTAAAGAACGGTTAACAAACAAGGAGAACAGTTTGGCCTGATGGAAAAGCGGCTCCACCAGTCGTGTATGTTCTGTATCATTCCGTATCGTCTTAGGAAACTCGATAGCTCATACATTTTTTAACTGAAAACAAGCACCATTTTCTTAAGTCCAAATACAGCGCAAAACAACGTTGGGGGTGAGTAATTTGTTATATGTTCTCGTGCCTGATTTCTGTTAGATATAGCCTACGCACTTCTCTGATGTTCATACTGGTTAAATGTTACAGAGCACTAATAAAAGAAACAGGGTATGATGGCGTGTAATGGTGTAGTAGCGGTGTCCCATTTCTTAGGGGAATATTTTCACCCCTAAGCCTTGCCACTCTGTTTCAAGGGGAAGGGGAAGGCATAAGGGTAGGGGTAGGTGAAGGGGTATAACATAGAATTGGGATTGGGCCTTTTCCACCCATCTTAATGCCATTAACATTGCCAGCATTTCCACTGTATAAAACCCTAATTTGTTAGATGTTCTTCTATTGATTCCTACTCCTTTATCTGGTATTACCACCCCAATCCTGTTGCTTCTGTCTCTGGATTCTTAGCACCATTGTATAAATATGGATATAATCATTATATTTTTCCACTACTCAGTTATTGAATACTCTTAACAAATTAATATCCTCCTTTGCCTTCCTTTTTTCTCCAACACAAACCAGTCTACTTCAGGCCAAACTATCTTCCATGGTGCCATCTCTGGACATACTAACGTGGGGCTTATCCTCATATTAAAAACTTCTAACTCTTTAGCTCTTTTACTCTTTACTCTCTAACTCTTTAGCTATATCATTTCCAATCCTACCAGCATTTTCCTTTAGATTTCCCCCCCACCCCCAGCTCTCCTGCAGTACAACTTTGAGATGTGATTTATTATGCCCATGTAAACCAGCCCAATAATTTGCCATCAGCTGCTTCCTTAACTCTAGTTGAAGTTGAAGTTGAAGTTTATTCGTCATTACACATGTACAAGTACAGTATAACGAAATGAAGTTTGGAGCAAGCCTCCGGGCCGCAGCCGATTATTCAGGCGCCGCCCTACGCTCTCCAGAAATACAAGAATGCAATTTAGCAAGCATTACATAGCAAACACAACAAAACATAAACATAAACATAAACATGACACAGTACACGTGGTCACGTGATGGGATTTTTGTATGGAGTGGGAGAGGAGATAGATAAACAGGCAGGCGGTTGGAGGGGGTGGGATCGGGTAGGTTGTGTATGGTGCGAGTGAGTCTGAGATTGTGTTGTGTGAGAATGTTAGCCATAACTTCAGATGTTTTCGAGTTCAGTTCTATGGTTTGTCCTTGAAGGGAGATAAGGCAGTGCACAGGGAAGATAGATAGCAGACAGCTGCCCGGCTGACCTCCCAACCGAGAGATAGGGACCAAGTGAGGTTCGTTGGGCTAGTTGATTAGGTCAGGCAAATACAATTTATTATTTTTAATCCATTTGATGATCTTGGTAATTTGTCCGGATCATAATCAATCAATCAGATCTGGTCCTCAGCATTCGCGTCCGGTCTGTGCAGTTTCCCTAGACATTACGTCCAGCCTCATGGCCAGACCGGTTACAGTCCGTAAAAGTTCACCGATCTGACCCCCGATAGAGCCCACTCTTCCCTGCGTATCCGCAGTCCGGACTGCGTTATTACGGTTCAGTTCCTCAATTCCTATCACTTTCTGATCTAATTCCTTCAAGCGGTCACACAGAACCCGAAGCATTGTTTAATTTCCACAGACAGCGGCTGGGTGAATTTGCTTGCAGCTGTCTTACCAATCTTCCGATAGGTCAGGGCAATCCCAAAGCCAAAGAATAGGAACCCGCCATCAATAATCCAATCATGTATAAATCTTCCGCATCCTCCACGGACAGAGCCTCCAGGCACAGGACTTGCCAGTTGTTCCATGCGTCCCTCACGTACCCTGCGGCAAAGGTCCCGTCCGGGCAGGTGGGTTCTCCCGGGGCACCCTTCCTTAGTGAGAAAATCTTGTCGATTGCGCTGATTGACCAGTTAATCAATTCCATTTCAGTATTTTCAAGAGTCCAGCAGAGCAGCAGTCAGAGAAGAGAAGAGACGAAACACTAGACAAAACAAAACAGCGCGAGAGCCAGCAGGGAACAGAGAGAGAAAAAAACACGTCTGCACGGGTACAAGGACAGAATGGAAAACTCTAGCAGTAATTCTCCCATTTCAACCTGAATGGCTGACACTGGTGTTGTTTTAAAAGCTCCACAACATATTCTGAGAGCCTGTGCCTGGACTACATCTAACTTTTTAACTGAGATTTAGTTGCCGATCCAAATATTATGCTTCCATAATCTAGAACTGATTGAATTAATGCCACATATATTCTATACCCCATTCTCTTCCCCTCAAGCATCTCATCACATTTATAATTGTTTGCCCTTTTCCTCCATTTTCCTGATATCATCTGCAAGCGTCAACCGTGAGTCCAAGCTAACTCCTAAAAATGTAAAAGTTGCAACCCTCTCTAATTCTCTTCCATACATGTTTAGCTTTATTCCTTCCTGAATTTCTTTCCTAGTGAAAAAGACAGACTGAGTCTTTTCTATAGGAAATTTAAATCTCCAATCGTAACCCCACTCCACCACTTTATCAATTGCTTCCTGTGTTTTTCTGATTACATATGCTATATTCCTTTCTCTCTTCCTCAACGCCCCATCATCTGCGAACAAAGACCTTCCTATATCTTCTGGAACTTTTCCAAACACATCGTTGATCATAATAATGAAGAGTAACGGGGTTATCACACTCCCTTGAGGTGTGCCATTTCCAATCGTGTATTGATTTGACATGTCTGTCCCTATCCTCACTTGTATTTTCCTTCTTTCCAGTTATTTGGTCATTTTCCCTCTTTCCATATTTTATTATATATGTCCAGCAGCTTCAAAAGTGATATTTCCCCCAATTGTTTTAACATTGAATAACAAACTTGATCTTTTCCCGGAGATGTAGGTTTAGCTCTTTTAATTGCTCTTACCATTTCTGCCAAGGTAAATGGTTCATCTAATTCACTTTCAGTATCTTCCTTTCTATTTAACTCATGAATGTGCTGATTCAATGTTATCAATCTTCCCCTTCTGCCAAATTTTCTGAACTATGAACCATTATAAATTATTTTTCATAATCTCTGCTTTCTCCTTATTTGAAACTGCTGTTTCCTCTTCTTTGACATAACTGGATATTTCCACTGCCTCCTGTCTCCCCCCATCTTTTTATCATTCCCCACACTTCTCCCACCGGTCTTGTTCTTCCTATTTCATCTCAAAAATTCCTCCAACCAGTCCTCTTTGCTTGCCGAATTGTTCTTCTAACCACTGCCTGATCCTATGATGTATATGTGTTCTTTTAAGCATTCTGAAAGCTTTATTTCTGTCTCTTACTGCCTAATAACACTCTTCATTCCACCAAGGCACCAATTTTTGATTTACCCTGTGACCCCCCCTTAGGGATAGCTTCCTCTGCTGCCATAATAATTGCTGGTTGTTAACATCAGCTATTCTTCCAGAAACCTCAACCCTAGTCATTGCATCATCACTCACTTTCTGAAACTTTTCCCAATCAGCTTTACCAAAATTCCACTTAGGAATTCTATAATTTGGTTCCAATCTCCCACCCACTGTGCATAAGGCAGTGATCACTCCCAACTGCCAGTAGACACTATTTCCAGCCAGTGACACTAATGTTATATCTAATGCGGACTCTTTCCCTGTTAATACATTTATTCTGGTTCCTCTATCATCATTCAAACAGACCAATTCTCTTTCATCCATCAATTCTTCAATTACCTTACCATTAGCTTCTGTGTGTAAACTTCCCATAATGAGCTATGAGCATTGAAGTCTGCATGCCAGATTACCTTTTGTTCATGTATCCTGCCCTGATATCCTTAGTAGATTATCTATTTACAGCCTTTTACATGGATTGTAGTAGTTAATAACACTAATTGCCCCACCACATCCCTCACCTCCACAATGCACTCCTGATCGTCACTTTCCCCAATACTCTGTATGATATTCCCATCTCAATGAATATAGTACATCCTCCTCCTCCCTCCCCAGTACTCCTATCCCACCTTATCGCTGTATATCCATGCATCTTATAATCTAAATTTGGCTTCAACCAAGTTTCTTGGATACACACTACATCTGGCTTCTCATCTAACTCATTCAAAAAAATAATACTTAATTCCTGTCCATTGGCCAATAAGCTCCTGGCATTCCATTATAAAAATCATCAATATTAACCAACCCATGATGACTCTTGGCTTGACTGATTAGTAATCGTCTCCCTCACCTCTTCCCATGACAGTGATTAACTGCAGCTTTAACCACCAACTGGATTTTCTCATTAAATCTCTTTACTTCTGCTGTACTATCACACCTGCTATGAATGTTACTAATTCTCTTTTCCCACATATATTCCTTCAGATTTACTTTGTTGTTGCTCTTGTGTAACCATATCTGCTTGTTCATGGATTTTATTATCCTTTTCCCTTGTTACTTTGACAGCTTCTGCACAAGTAATTCTTCTCCGCACTCTTATCTTTTGGATATTTGTCTCCCGTCTCATTACTTCACATCCACTATAAGCCACATTGTGGTCGCCTCCACAACTGCAACACTTTGGTGATACCCTGAACCACACTTTCCATATTCATGGTCCCCTCCACATCTTGCACCTCTTCTCTGCCTATTACAGTTTTTGGCAGTGTGGCCAAACCTCTGACAATTAAAGCACCTCATTGGTTTTGGAATATATATCTTCACTGGATAACTCATAAATGCCCAAAAAACCTTCTGTGGCACAGTTTCATCCTCAAATTCGACTGACACTGTCTCACTCTCCTTTACAACTCCATCCCTTGTTGTTTTCATTCTTTGAACATTCAAAACTTTTGCTCTGTTAATATTCTTCTTTAACTCCTCCATTGTTACACTCATTGGTACCCCTGTAATCACTCCAATCCTTCCATCTTTTTTTTTCCTTATTCCCACCCTTCCAGTGTTTTCCACCTTACATTTAGCCATTTCCTTTATTTTCAGAGTTTTCTCCGTTTGTCCTGCATCAACACATCTCACCATTAAATTACCATCAAGGATTTGCAAATTCGATCTCCCCTATTTTATTTGCCAGAGTTGTAGTTAGCACAAACGGGCTAACTTTCTTCATGATCTCCTGGCCCTTTTTATTAAATCGAATTACAGCCTCAAATTTCTCCTTTGTTTCTTTCTGAAAAATCTCAGGTCTATCTTCATCATTTTCAGAATCATCTTCATTATCACTTCTTACTCTTTTTATTCCTTGTATCTTTATCAGTCATCCGTCCCCTCTTTCCCACTTCACACTCTTAATTTCTCCCTTTGTTATAATCCATTTTCTCCCACTTATACCTCCGATCCATTCACAAAGCAGTCGTGCTCCGCCACCTATTAATATGATCCAAAAATCAGTTCAAAAATCTGCGCTCAACCACAGCCAAACTCAGCTGATCTTCCGCCTCCGTTGGCGTGATGAAGCTCGTCGTCCGCATGACTCCATTGTAAGTCCACAAGACCGAAAGTGCATATGAAGTGTACCATTTGGGACAGGGCCCATGTCTTGTGCTTCCTCTCATGTTCTGATTGGTTGTTTTGGCCATGTGTCCTATGTTCTTATTGGTTCCTTGTCATGTGTCACATTTTGTTTGCTTGGTTCATTGTGTTCAGGTGTTTCTTGTTTGGTCATTAGTCTGCAAACTCACACAAACTGCTAAAAGTCTGTCAAAAAAAAAAGAGTTAGCAACACAGATAAAAGCAACAAGTGTAATCTGTTCATGCTGCATTGCATGCTGGGTGATGCGCTGTAGAAATACAGTATGATGTTGTTTGTTTAGAGTCATTTTTGTGCTTTCCAGTACTGTAAACTCACAGTAAAACAGTGTAAATACTTACACAAATTCGTCAGTAGAGTACTGTAGATTTATAATGACATTTCTGAGAGTGCAGTTAAATACAAGAGAAGTCCTACTGTGAAATTATTGATTATTAACCTGTAAACTATTAAACTGAAATTTCACACAAACATTTTTTAACAGTGTATCTTCATTTGTGCAGTGGCATAAAGAGTTTAGGACAGATCAAATCAATTCACTTATGTTGGCTTCATTGGATGCTGCTGTATATCATAACCTCTGTTTCTTCAATTACAGAGAAACCTGAAGCTGATCTGACTGTAAAGCCTGAACCATCACAGATATTCAGAGGAGACACTGTCACTCTCACATGTGACATACAGGGGGAAGGATGGACATACACATGGATGTGTGATGGTAGACTGCATGAATCTAAAGAGAAAGAGATCATGATCACTGCGGATCACACACAGACGTGCTGGTGTAACGGCTGCAGAGGATCAGGATCAGGATCAGTCTGCTCTCACTCGAGTGATGGAGTGACTCTGACTGTGTCGGGTGAGTGATCATCACTGACATCAGGATCTGCTCAAATGATTAACAATTAATAAACTGCAAATGAGAAAAAAAATACTAGTTAATATGTAAATAACAGATTCTGCATGTTAGACACTGTGAACTCTGATTGTACAAGCCATGTCTCACAGGATCTGTATCTCCATGTCTTCTTTATGAGAGCTCTTATATTAGAAGAGCATAAAGCAGCCATACAGTTACACATTACTCATAATGACAGAGCAAATAAGCTGAAGGGTGAGGTCAAATTAAGAAGTCGTAAGCAGTGATAGATGATGACTGAAGACTGAATATTAACTCAAGATCATGAAATAGTTACAGACAAACACAGAGTAACTGTGAAGCCCCAGAGTTCAGTGTTCACTGGAGACACAGTTACTCTGAGCTGTGACGTGGGACGCTCAACTGGACAGAGGATTAACTGGTACAAAGACTTCAAGAAAATAAAAACTGGTGATGAAACGAACACATTGAGAGATGTGAGAGTCTCTGATGGAGGAGAGTACTGGTGTGGTGTAGAAAACCTAACATCACAAGGTCACAGAGTCACGCTAACAGTAAGAGGTGAGAGCTGTTTTACAGGACAAACTGATTTAATAATAGCAATACTATGCAAATTAATGTTATTCATCAACACTATCTTGTACTGTCAGTAAAACGTCAAATAAGGTCTTTGCTCTCTTCACAGAGAGACCCAAAGCTGTATTGCGTGTTCATCCTGATGGACGAGTGACCAGAGGACAGACGGTCACTCTCACATGTGACATACAGGAGACAGACGTCACTCGCTGGACCTACACCTGGAATAAAGATAATTCAGAGATTCATGACGGTCAATCACAGGAATACAGAATCAGTTCTGTTAATGAATCTCACACAGGTCATTACAGCTGTAGAGGAAGAGAGAGGCGAGGATCACGACACACACACACCAGTGATGAAGTTACACTGGCGCTCTCAGGTGAGTGTGAGAATCTCTCCTTCACATCAGGAGTAAAACATGTCTACAAATAACAAATAAGAAACGGTAAACAACAAAACTGATTGTGATTGGTGGGTTGGGAATTATTGACAGCTGTAGCTTAGTCCCGCCCCCACAGTTTGACTCACATTGTTACGTTCCGCTTGAAAGCTGTGGACAGTGTTGGGTAAGTTACTCTAAAAAGTAATTAATTACTAGTTACTAATTAAATCTTCATTAGTGTAATTAGATGCTGTACTAATTACTCTCTCCAAAAAGTATTTAATTACTAATTACTTTCTAAATCCTATATCAACCTCGACTAAAGTAAGTCAAGGATAGACATGAAACAGCTCTTTTAATTCATTCAAATAAATAATAAAACTACATAAATTACTCTTATTAACTGAGCAAAGTATTACAATGTGAAATGTGAGAAGGATAGATGAAGACATGCATTTTAAAGTTAGACTTTAACTCCACTATTGTATTATATATAATTGTTCTACAGTCTACACACAGCATTTAGCTCAATTACATCAAAAGTAACTGTAATTAAATTATAGAAGAAATAAGAGTAATTTTTCCTTGAAAAAGTAATTAAATTACAGTAACTAGTTACACGAAACACTGTATAACATATATCCACTGAAGGCAAGTTTGAAGAACCCAAGTGCAGTTTATTTTATTCAACTCAAAATCCAAAGAAATAAACAAATACCCTGACCCTGACCCTGACCTGACCTGACCTGACCTGACCTGACCTGACCTGACCCTGACCCTGACCCTGACCTGACCTGACCTGACCTGACCTGACCTGACCCACCAACAAGCGGGTTACACATTCAATATCAGACAAAGACACACAGCAAACATGAGGGCTTAAATACACATGGCTAAGGACAAGACAAGGGACACCTGTGAACAATGATAAACCAATAAACCAATGACAACATGACACAGGATCACATGAGGGTAAGGGGATCACATGACTAGACCAGGAAGTGCATGACAAACTCAGAAACATGATAAACTAAAATCATGAATATGAAACAACACCGTGACACACTGGCTGTGGGGGGCTCGCGTGTATCCATAGATGAGTGTGTGTAACTTTAAAAGTAAGTTTAATTTCCACATAATACAGTCTTTAATTATTGAATATTTGTGTTGTGTTTATATTGCTATTGTTGTATTATGCGTTTAAACGTTCTGATGATGAAAATATCCATATTTTAAGCTAATGCTAGCGATATGACAGTGTTCACTATCTTTGCACGTGTGGTCCGACGCACGCTGTATAATTGAAATAATAACAATGACTCATATTTTCCATATGTTCACTTTAGTGTTTACACGGTACAAATGCCAGTAAGCCATGTTTATGTGGATTGTAGAGATTATATTGGATGGAGTAGTTATAGGACGATGGTCACGTGTATATTAATAGTCGATTGTTTACATTTCATATAGTCACGTGTCAAGTTATTCATTTGATTTAAATGTTTATCATGTATTACTGTAAACTGATTATTTATATTTCTGTTTTTATTATAGAAAAACCACACACACACTTAGTCAAATACAGCTGTCAATGCATTGCACTGAGTATGTCAGATGGCTTGACCCTTCTATTAAACATCAGTGATTGGACTTTAGGACTTTGTGCATTTTTACAGATGCCCTGTGATGAATTAATTCAGAACCAGTCACAAAACCTAATCCGACCCTAACCCTATAGTGAGTGCATGTAGTTAACTATTATTACTCAGCACTTAAATATATAACTACACTCTAACATGACACCTTAAAATAAAGTGTAACCAAACTCTTTTAGATAAAGGTAGCGTAGTTGGAGCCGTGTTTCTTGATCTGAAGAAAGCCGTTAACACTGTTATAACTCTCATATCTAAGTTATCATATTAAAATCATATTCATTTCTCCTTGCATACACTCAGTTGGATAGAATCTTACCTGTCAGATCGGTCTCTGTGTGTTTGAGTATCATCTATCATCTGATCCATGGATT
>CM031949.1:26640305-26682805 GCA_018749465.1 Paracanthobrama guichenoti
AAAAAGTGCTCCACCACGGTTAATAAAGGCCTTCTGAAGCGAAGTGGTGTGTTTGTGTAAGTAAATATCCGTGTTTAAACCGTTAAAAACTAATGCGTATGGCGCGGGGGCGCAAGCCGAGGATGGAGCAAAACAAAACTTGAGAACTAGCATATTCTCACCGGCGCGTCATACGCTGGAAGCGCCAGTCTCTCGTGAACACGCGCACAACAGTTAGCAGAAGTTAGAGATCACAGTTTGAGATGTTTTAAACACGGATAGTTTTCTTACACAAACACACCACTTCGCCAGAGAAGGCCTTTATTAACCGTGTGGAGCACTTCTATGATGGATGGATGCACTTTTATGGACTTTAAAACAGAATCAGCCATTCACTGCCATTATAAAGCTTGGAAGAGCCAGGACTAATATAACTCCGATTGTGTTCGTCTGAAAGAAGAATATACACCTAGAATGACTTGAGGAGGAAATCATGGGCTGATTTTCATTTTTGGGTGAACGATCCCTTTAATTTTCAGCAAAACAGACCTCCAACAGCAACAGAGGTGGCTAATAATAATATAAAATAGTCAAAGGAATGCTTTCCACCATAAAGTTTATATTCCACACGAGTTTGGCTGTAACGAGGAACCTCGGATTATTCCGATTAAGAGAAACTACATCTGAACATTTATGCAGCTCATACATAAACATGGCACAAAAATGAAGTCTTAGACTGACTGGACCAGCCGAATACAACAAAACATATCTGTGTCTCTAAACAGCCTAATGAAGCGATAAAAGGGGCTTCAGGTTTGTCCAGAAATCGGTTTAGGAGTGAACATTATATTTCAACTGGCATCACCTCATCTGCGTCCTGTAGTTTATAACTGTAAAAAAATCTCTGCTGAATAAATCAAAATCTTTTCATTTAATATTCCAGTGTTTCGTTTCCTATTAAGAGGCTTATAGCTATAGCTTCAACAAAATTACTATATTGTACTTTGTTGCCCAAAAACAACATGAAGGGTTTTCTTAAGCTCTTCTGAAAGACAGCATGTGTGGCTCTTAAAAGAGCCTTTGTGTCCGCGGATCAGACGAGAGCGGCTTTACTTTGAGCTGGTGTATTTGGTCACAGCCTTTGTGCCCTCAGACACGGCGTGTTTGGCCAGCTCCCCGGGCAGCAGCAGACGCACGGCGGTCTGGATCTCTCTCGATGTGATGGTGGAGCGCTTGTTGTAGTGAGCGAGACGAGACGCTTCACCGGCGATGCGCTCGAAGATGTCGTTGACGAAAGAGTTCATGATTCCCATCGCCTTGGAGGAGATGCCGGTGTCGGGATGAACCTGCTTCAGGACTTTGTACACGTAGATAGCGTAGCTCTCCTTCCTGGACCTCTTGCGCTTCTTTCCGCCCTTGCCGGCGGTTTTAGTGACGGCCTTCTTCGAGCCCTTCTTGGGCGCGGACTTCGCTGGTTCAGGCATGATGCTTCGCTCAGAGACACTCAAAGAGCAATAAAGCTGCGCTACTACAGGCGGGTTTTTATGCTCTGCCCTGTGCTAATATCAGAAGAGAACAACGGCCTGTGATTGGGAGTCTTCAACCCATACAATGATTTCATTGGCCACATTAAACGCCCCGTGACTTGCAGGCGAGCCAATCAGAAGCTTTAAAATGTTAACCACGCCCATCGACAACTACACCCCCCACATCCGACTCCGCTCCCGTTTCATTTTCCCGCATTTTTAGGAATGAACAAGTGAAATAATTTCAGGTCTTTTGCATACCCCTATAATATAGTTTTAATTCAGAAGTAAATGTATTGTTTATTACGTAATATGAACGCCACGAGTTAAGCATTTTATCAGACTATTATATATAATGTCTGCGTTATATATAGTGTTTATATAATCACCTTGAACACAAGTCATAGACCAACCATTTAATGACCTGTAAAGCTGCTCTTAGTGTGAAAGTGTGTGTGGCTCTTAAAAGAGCCGTTGGTGTTTCTCTTCTCCGTGAATCTCTTAACCTCCGAATCCGTACAGGGTGCGTCCCTGTCGCTTCAGCGCGTACACAACATCCATGGCGGTGACGGTCTTTCTCTTGGCGTGCTCAGTGTAGGTAACAGCGTCACGAATGACGTTCTCCAGAAACACCTTCAACACGCCGCGCGTCTCTTCATAGATCAGGCCAGAAATACGCTTGACGCCGCCACGTCGAGCGAGACGCCGAATAGCGGGTTTAGTGATTCCCTGGATATTATCGCGAAGAACCTTTCGGTGCCGCTTAGCGCCTCCTTTCCCGAGTCCTTTCCCGCCCTTTCCTCTTCCAGACATGCCGACAGATCCTCTTCAATCCACAACAACTGAATAAAGAGCAAACGCCGGAGAGGAGGAGTTTATAGTCAGATAGCGGACCTGGTTGAAACCACAATCATGGGCGGATCTAGTTTATGTCACCAAGCCGTGGTCAGACTTTTGATGCTTAAAAATGGGAATAAATAGGGTTTAATATTGATAACTATGTAGTAAACATACAAATAAAACAGAACAAACTTAACCCTCTATGGTACGCCATATGACATCACTGAGGAAAAAATATGTGTGGTGTTTATCCTGCTTAAAATTAAACACTATAACAATATCAATTTAAAAAAAAATCATATTTGTTTTACTTATTTATTGTTTTAAAGTTTGTTGCTTCAAGGACACATTGTACAATAATGGACAAATTGAAACATTTGATATTTTCATGTAGAAAAAAGAAACACATTTATGAAAAACCAGACACTTGATCAAAGTGTCACACAGTTTTTAAATGTATTACAAAATGTCAAATTCAGGCAACATCGTACCATCGTGGAACACAAGTATCACCCAAGCATCATATCAAGTTATCATATCCATCTTCATCCTCATCTCCGTCTTCGATCTCTCCCTGCCGGATTGTCACTAGACCTCATCACAGTACGACACCTCCTTGTGTGTTTTATACCTTTCTTTTAAGTGCTATAGAAAATGCGCAGACCATAATATGTGCAGTTATAGCATGTGAATTACTATTCTTATAAATCCATTACAAAATCATGCAAATATACTCTAAAAAATGCTGGGTTAAAAACAACCCAAGGTGGGTTGAAAATGGACTAACCCAGCGATTGGGTTGTTTTAACCCAGCGATTGGGTTGTTTTAACCCAGCGGTTGGGTTAAACGTTTGCTTAAAACAACCCAATCGCTGGGTTAGTCCATTTTCAACCCACCTTGGGTTGTTTTTAACCCAGCATTTTTTAGAGTATATTTGCATGATTGGGTTAAACGTTTGCTTAAAACAACCCAATCGCTGGGTTAGTCCATTTTCAACCCAACTTGGGTTGTTTTTAACCCAGCATTTTTTAGAGTGTGTATTTAGATAATTCTAGCCCTTTTCCTTACAAATATCATATATTTGTATCCAACCTAGTGTGTCTGATATGGCCTTATGGTATGACATTATGGGATGCTGCGTTGAAGCAACAATTTTTTTATTTACTCTAAAACATTTGATGATATATAACGTAAAGATCTTGTAAAGATGACTCATATTTTTGTGGATGATTAACTGGATGGAAATTAGTGAAAAATGCACTTTTCATTGGAGAAAATATGGAGCCATGTAACCTGTGCGGAAACACAAAATGGACCCCTGTGGGTCATGTGACCACATTCTTGCAGTTTCATTGATTGTATGAGTTCCTCCCGGAGATAGTTCAAACCTATCGACTCATGAACATCCAGATGAAATATAAAATCATTTCCCTTGTTTTATAGATAAGATGGGTTTAACCCTGAAAAACCAAAATATATTAAAATAAAAGTTTCCAGCTTTTACATGTAGAAGTCCTCTAATGCAGAAATAAATGGGCTTTTGCAATATTGCAACGGTCGCAGAATTTCACTGTTTTCACGTCTCAACAAATGTCAACAAAATAATTGATTCCTTAATTCATCTTCAACTTATTTAATAATTACATAAGATTAAAATTCAAAATTGTAACAAAGACATTTAAAACTTGTGAATGATCAAACATTATGTTTCTATTAGTGTTTATTTCACATGGAGCAGGGAGAAGTAAAATCCATCAGGTAATGCGCACAGGCAAATTCTGCAACCCCTTTCACCCAGTGTTATAAAATGACAACATCGACATTACAAGCTCATAATCTAATGATTAAAGCATTCAACAGCACCTTAATATCTGCATGCTCCAGACATATTATCACAAAGAAAACATTCTGGGCATTTAACTGTTGATTTATCCAGTAAAACAAAATATCCACAAAATATTCCATCCAATAGCAGTGCAAGGCTGAACAATATGACTATCACTTGTTTAAATGTGATCTTGGAGAGAAGAAAAAAGACCCCATCTTGAAGCACATCTGTCACATCTGTGTGTCACTGCTGATTCTCACATGTTTCAAAGCTACAAGACTCTGAATAAAGTGCAAACTCACAGCACCTGATCCCATACACGTGAACTGATGAATAAAACTAACACATTTATTGGTACAGTGTGCAAGCATTTGTTGCAATAACATGACGGGACGTTGTTCATGATTTCTTCAACAATTCATTGATGGAGGAGTAATGCAAATGTGCTTTCTTAAATACTAAAGCTTAACTGTTATTAAATCAAACACTAATGACGTTATTAGACATAGGCCCGTGTTCCAGGAGTAGTGTTGAGCCTCTTTAGGAAATACATCCATCATAAACAGATTTGCAAATGTTCATAATTTAGAGGTTTTGTGCTTGATTTATTTATTTTCACATGAGACTTCACACAGCATTATTTTAAACCAGAAACCTAAAATGAAGATATTTGCGTACTGGATTGGATGACAGTAAAAGGAAAAGTTATGAATAAAAGTCTCTTATGTGTCAATCTTCTTAATCTTAAGAAGTGCTGACTATATCTGACGGTCAAATATTCAAAGCTTATCCAAACAGCCAATGGCACGGATCATAAACACTCAAATTCAAACAGCAATACAGTCAAATCAGGCAACAAGAATGCAACAAACATGACATTAAGGTTACATTATATTATTTGACATGTTTTTAAAAATGTGGATTATTATTTTAAACAATTGATCCTGTGACAAAAATATAAAAAACAAAGCAAAATAAAGGGGAAGTGTCCATTATCATAATTTCTGAATAATAAGATGTACTCCATCCGGATTCGCATTGCTGTGATCATCATGTCATTTCTCTACACTTATTATTACTATACATACACTCACCTACAGGATTATTAGGAACACCATACTAATACTGTGTTTGACCCCCTTTCGCCTTCAGAACTGCCTTAATTCTACGTGGCATTGATTCAACAAGGTGCTGAAAGCATTCTTTAGAAATGTTGGCCCATATTGATAGGATAGCATCTTGCAGTTGATGGAGATTTGTGGGATGCACATCCAGGGCACGAAGCTCCCGTTCCACCACATCCCAAAGATGCTCTATTGGGTTGAGGTCTGGTGACTGTGGGGGCCATTTTAGTACAGTGAACTCATTGTCATGTTCAAGAAACCAATTTGAAATGATTCGAGCTTTGTGACATGGCGCATTATCCTGCTGGAAGTAGCCATCAGAGAATGGGTACATGGTGGTCATAAAGGGATGGACATGGTCAGAAACAATGCTCAGGTAGGCCGTGGCATTTAAACGATGCCCAATTGGCACTAAGGGGCCTAAAGTGTGCCAAGAAAACATCCCCCACACCATTACACCACCACCACCAGCCTGCACAGTGGTAACAAGGCATGATGGATCCATGTTCTCATTCTGTTTACGCCAAATTCTGACTCTACCATCTGAGCGTCTCAACAGAAATCGAGACTCATCAGACCAGGCAACATTTTTCCAGTCTTCAACTGTCCAATTTTGGTGAGCTTGTGCAAACTGTAGCCTCTTTTTCCTATTTGTAGTGGAGATGAGTGGTACCCGGTGGGGTCTTCTGCTGTTGTAGCCCATCCGCCTCAAATGCTTTGCTGCATACCTCGGTTGTAACGAGTGGTTATTTCAGTCAAAGTTGCTTTTCTATCAGCTTGAATCAGTCGGCCCATTCTCCTCTGACCTCTAGCATCAACAAGGCATTTTTGCCCACAGGACTGCCGCATACTGGATGTTTTTCCCTTTTCACACCATTCTTTGTAAACCCTAGAAATGGTTGTGCGTGAAAATCCCAGTAACTGAGCAGATTGTGAAATACTCAGACCGGCCATCTGGCACAAACAACCATGCCACGCTCAAAATTGCTTAAATCACCTTTCTTTCCCATTCTGACATTCAGTTTGGAGTTCAGGAGATTGTCTTGACCAGGACCACACCCCTAAATGCATTGAAGCAACTGCCATGTGATTGGTTGATTTGTTGTTCCTAATAATCCTTTAGGCGAGTGTGTGTGTGTGTGTGTGTGTGTGTGTGTGTGTGTGTGTGTGTGTGTGTGTGTGTGTGTGTGTGTGTGTGTGTGTGTGTGTGTGTGTGTGTGTGTCAACCTACATCTGCAACTGCAGTGACTATCAGAGGCCTGAGAGCGGAAGAAAGTCAGTCAGTTGTACTTTCACATGTTTTCCACTCCGGCTCTGTGGGTTTAACCAATTCAGACTCTAACCAAAATAATGACAGTCAGAATACTTACTGTCATGGGACTCACAACCAGTTTTGAATCACACACACATTTCATTTATGAAATACAGATCATCATTGTAAAGACCACTCTGATATTATCACATATAAAACTTCTATAAGGCCTTCATACACACACAGTTATGATGAGGTGCAGCTGCAGGAGTTTGATTGACAGCTGTAGATAATGATGCAGATTGGCTTTAAATCAGTAAAATTAAATAAATAACTTTATATATATATATATATATATGAAAAACTTTAAATAAATTTAAATTAATTCAGGGAAGTATAAGCAGAAAGTAAAAGCAGAAAAGTGTTTGATGCTAACTCTGGCCAGGGAACTACGGTTTCTTCTGTGTTTGTACAGGAAGTGTTGAGTCTATAAGACAGACTGTGTGTTTGACAGCGTGTCATTAATGCATCAGTATGGAGCTCAGTTCACTTCCTCTAATGCTCTGTGAGTATGATTTTCTCATTTATGCATCAGATGCACATTTTTTATAATGATGTAGTGAATCCGTGATCTTTTTTATTTCATCTTCTTATGTATTGAATCTGTTTTTCATTCATGCTGCTATTAATCTGAGTGTTAAATCCATCTGTAGCTCATGATATCTGTGTGTGAAAGTGAAAGCACTTGATGTTGAGCTGAATGAGATCAGTGTATTGATCATCACTGTGATTCTTCAGTCGTTCGGTTTACGGTTTGTAATGGTTGAATCGCACATGCTGTCGTGTTCTGTTACTGTCTGGTGTCTTCAGTGGATCTTCACTAGCAGTTTGTGCATCTTAGTCTTAATTGTGATGTGGTGACGTTACTGACCAATGATGTCACTTCCCATATATATATATATATATATATATATATATATATATATAAGATCTGCAGTCCGTTGGCGTGAGCTTCTCTTCACACTGTGGTTTCAGTCGAATCATGACAACATCACTAGATATTCTTGAAGATGTTTTCTTCACACTTTTTTTGAGCCCGTTTAATTTATCTCTCCCACACTGTCTGTGTGTGTGTGTGTGTGTGTGTGTGTGTGTGTGTGTGTGTGTGTGTGTGTGTGTGTGCGTGTGTGTGTGTGTGTCTCTGTTTGTCTTTGTCTTTTTGCTTTTTAGTGCTGATTTCAAACATCCGCCCTGGACACACTCAAGGTGATTTATATATTTATATTTTCTTCAAATCTATCACACATATAACATGTGAAAGCATTTATAGCAGCGTGTGAAGAGTGTTCATGTCGTTTATTGGGTCTTTACTGATACATTTGAGCTGTGTATGAAACTAATGTCTCGTATGATTAATGTTTAAACTATATTTGGATGTTTTAAGTGATGTTATAGAGAGACCAAATGCTGTCGTGATTATAGAGCCTGACAAACCAGAAACCAGCTATCCATGTTTGCACTGTTATACTGTAGGGGGCACTATTACACATCTTCAAAAAGTGTACAGACTCTCTTGATCAAAACAGGTGAAGAAGCAGAAAGAAGTGATAGAAGATCACTGTCAAATATAAATGCCCTGTCCAAATACCCACACTTGTGGTCTTTGCTCTTGACCACTTGTCTACTTACATGATGTATTTCCTGTATTTGGCCCAAGTGTTCAAGTAATCAACTCAACACCAGGAGGTGTATATACAGCAGACTTATCTCTGTTCCATGACAGTTTTCCAGCATCCCTCCACCTCCCCATCTCCTCACTTCTAACTATTCCTGGAAGTACTTTGGGTTCGGGCCAAATTCAGAGCTCGGAGCCCTCCCCTCAGATAACACGCCAAATACACATAACCTCTACTTTACTTATAGTGTTTACAGAGCTTTTTAAATTATTATTATTTTCACTTCTTGCATTTAAAAGCACTATGTAACTAACAGAAGACACCATTTTAAAATGTTGGTTCTTCTAATTAAGTGATGAAAAGCAGTTGCAAATGTTGTACAAAATCCACCACATCCACATAGCCTACTCATCTTTGTCAAATAAAATCTGCAACACTTTATGTTTTCCAACCAAATTATATGTAATATCTAATTCATTTAACTCACAGCGGAAGGTTTTTCTCAACATCTTGTGATTTCGGGCAACATGAGTTATGCATGATGGGATACGCTTAGTCTCGAATACCGCTCCGAAGTGTGGGTTTAGTGTGCATTAAGGGCACTGCGCTTTGGCATTTTTAAGACATGAGACAGTCTTGTGTGCTTACTTCCTGTCGTGTTCACGCGCTCTCAAGTGGCCAAGACCGCAAGTGTGGGTATTTGGTCAGGGCAAACATTTCAAACATTAAACAGCATAAAAGTTCAAGGCTTGCTTTTTTAACCCCTTAAGACCGAAGTGTACCTCCCCCGGTACACAACAAGCCTAATTGTTTTGTGCTTTGACTAAACTTGAGCAAGTTTTTGTAAGTTAAGTCCTGCAAGACCCATATGTAAATAATATACTGATGCAGCATTCACGTGGTGTTTTTCACTCGCATGAAACATGGAAAATCACACATCATTATTTACAGAAGATTCTTACAATTAAAAAGAGACCAAAGTCACCATAATCTGTCTTTTAGGTCTAATGATATTCCTCGTTGAATTATAACACACAAAAAACAGCACAGATGCACACGAGCGGAGTACAAAAATAACAGTTACTTAGACTTGCCGTTTACGCTTGTAACTTCATGAAACTTCACCATAATCCGCCACTTGGATCAAAAATTATTCCCAGATAGATTTATGACACATTATAACCTGACAGGAGCACATAAGCTAAATAAACAGTTTTAGTTTCAAAGTGGCGTTTACGCTTGTAACTTAATGAAACATGCTCCGATTGTTAAAAATGGCACATCCTTATTTACAGCAGATTCTCACGATTAAAAAGAGACCAATATGTGATTGGCACAAATATCGATTTTGATCTTGATTCAGTATCAGTTCATATGTATATAGCCTATTGTACATATAAGGAAAAATAAGTTTGCCTTTTTAGCAATATTTTAAACTTTTCTTGGGTTAAATTATATTTGCTTGCATTCATTAAAATTCACTTGTGTGTGCTTATATGGGTATTAGCATTAGGATGTAAGTTTGTAACATTTTAAAATTTCATTTAAATAAATCTAGTGTTTGATCATGTCTAAATATTTATTCAAATGCAAAACCTAAAAATAAGCAAGCAGTTATGATCTTCAATACTTTTTGGAGCAACATGTATATTTATTAAAGAGCCATACAGGCACCTAGTGGGTAATGACATTACAAATTTCCAGCCACAAAATGACTGTAATATAAATAATAAAAAATATTAGAAGTGGTCATTAATGGACCATAATTATAGCACAAATAGTATTTAGTACCAAAATATCTCCTCAAAATATTCAATAAATATTACTGAACTAAAATATAAAACAAATATAGAAAAATAGTTAAGGTGTATGGTCCCATTTGACCACCAATGAGTGTGACCAATTAGTAAGGAATACCTGAGGGCTAAATACAAGAAAAACATTAACATTAATGTTAACAATGTTGCATCTCCATCACTCTGCATAATAAAATGATACTCTAAATGTGGTTGACGTAATAAATCAATGCACACTATGCATACTGTTTACCAAAAAATGCTACAAATACCTGTATAGTGAAGGTGTTGTCTATTCAAATGTATTGACAGCGCTGGTTTGTTTAGAACAATTGAGAGCTCCATGAATCACGTGACCGCGCGCCGCTGGGAGATGAACGCATGTCGCAACTCTGTTTTTCAACGGCTCTGGCTTTAACTGTTATGCCACATTAAATTTGCCAAAACGGTATTTATTGTTTGAATTTCATAATAAAACATAAAAAATAAAAAAAAAGTTTTCTTTCATATCAAAAGCAGGTTTGTAGATTTGGCGTGAGATTGAGTGAAAGCGTGGGACAGAGCTTGAAAGCGTGAAATGCGTGAGAGTTGGCAACCCTGCCATAATCCATTACTCAGATCGTAAAATATTCCCAGATAGATTTATAACACATTATAACCTGACAGGAGCACATAAGCTAAATAAACAGTAGCTCTAAAGTGGCGTTTACGCTGATAACTTAATGAAACATGCTCCGATCATTGAAAATGGCCCATCCTTATTTACAGCAGACTCTCATGATTAAAAAGAGACCAAAGTATCACCATAATCCGTCACTCGGATCAGAAGTTATTACTCATGGAATAATAACACATTATAACCTGACAGGAACACATAAGCTAAATAAACAGTATGTCTAAAGTGGTGTTTAGGCTTGTAACTTCATGAAACATGCCCCGATCGTTGAAAACAGCACATTAGTTCTTACAGTTGATGCTCCCGATTGAACGGAGTCCAAAATCAACATAATCCATTGCATCGATCACGAGATGTTCCTCACGCAACAGATCTGGGGCCGGTCTGAGTATTTCACAATCCGCTCAGTTACTGGGATTTTCACGCACAACCATTTCTAGGGTTTACAAAGAATGGCGTGAAAAGGGAAAAACATCCAGTATGCGGCAGTCCTGTGGGAGAAAATGCCTTGTTGATGCTAGAGGTCAGAGGAGAATGGGCCGACTGATTCAAGCTGATAGAAGAGCAACTTTGACTGAAATAACCACTCGTTACAACCGAGGTATGCAGCAAAGCATTTGTGAAGCCACAACACGCACAACCTTGAGGCGGATGGGCTACAACAGCAAAAGACCCCACCGGGTACCACTCATCTCCACTACAAATAGGAAAAAGAGGCTACAATTTGCTCAAGCTCACCAAAATTGGACAGTTGAAGACTGGAAAAATGTTGCCTGGTCTGATGAGTCTCGATTTCTGTTGAGACGCTCAGATGGTAGAGTCAGAATTTGGCGTAAACAGAATGAGAACATGGATCCATCATGCCTTGTTACCACTGTGCAGGCTGGTGGTGGTGGTGTAATGGTGTGGAGGATGTTTTCTTGGCACACTTTAGGCCCCTTAGTGCCAATTGGGCATCGTTTAAATGCCACGGCCTACCTGAGCATTGTTTCTGACCATGTCCATCCCTTTATGACCACCATGTACCCATTCTCTGATGGCTAATTCCAGCAGGATAATGCACCATGTCACAAAGCTCGAATCATTTCAAATTGGTTTCTTGAACATGACAATGAGTTCACTGTACTAAAATGGCCCCCACAGTCACCAGATCTCAACCCAAAAGAGCATCTTTGGGATGTGGTGGAACGGGAGCTTCGTGCCCTGGATGTGCATCCCACAAATCTCCATCAACTGCAAGATGCTATCCTATCAATATGGGCCAACATTTCTAAAGAATGCTTTCAGCACCTTGTTGAATCAATGCCACGTAGAATTAAGGCAGTTCTGAAGGCGAAAGGGGTCAAACACAGTATTAGTATGGTGTTCCTAATAATCCTTTAGGTGAGTGTGTGTGTGTGTGTATATATATATATATACATACAAGGGTTGTCAATAGATTAAATTTTTTCACAAAACTGTATTTTCTGCAAGCTTTCAAGGATCATTGGAGACTCCAAAATGACACCAAATAGGCTATAAGGACTCCATATAATTCTATTATATAATAAATGTATACACACCTAAGCATTACAGAATTCACAGTGTATAGTGTGTGTACAGAGCAACAACAACGTTTTCATTTTAGACATCAAGCTGCGATACCGAGCAGGACCACACAGAGACGCCAAAGAAACTTTTAAATCAACCACTTTGAGTACAAAACCTACGATTACTAATCACAACAAAATGTACACGTGACAAATGAAACATTATCCTACCTGAGTGTGTGTGGAAACAACGCGAATGTACTATGTGTCTGTACATGAATGCAGCGTGCGATCAGTGATCGAGAACACGCACACACACGGTTTGTTGCCTCAGACGCTCACACGCTTACTGTACAATAACAGAATACAACAGAGCTTGTAAGTCCATTTTCTTCTTCTTTATATTTTACGGCAGTTGGTGCATTACCGCCCCCTTCTGTGTGTGGAGAAGGTTTACAGACTATATCACCCACTCACCCTCCTTCTCCCCACACACATCTAATCCCTATCATACTATATATGAATTAATAACAGTAATACTTTTTAACCCTCCTCAATACTACTTTTCTTCATATCCTATTAAAAGCCCCAGTTTCTCTTAAGAAATTCATAAGAATTCTTGTTTGTGCCCTATGATCCGTGCTCAATAACTCTTTTAATGTGATATTCTGCACCCATATATCCCTCAGTTTAGTCCTCATCACCTCTCTCTGAGCTCCATGCCTACTGCATCTCAAAACTACATGCTCTACTGACTCCTCTTCCTGACATCCTCACACATTCCAGTGTTATGTTTCTCTATCAACTTAAGTGTTTTATTTAAAACAATGTCCCAATCTTATATCAATTTCTTCTCTCCTATTTCCACTTCCAACCCTTGTATTTTTAACGTCCCTCTGAATTTTATATGTCTCACATTCTTTTCTCTATCCCATCTTTCTTGCCACTTTTGATTTATTTTCTCCCATATCACACTTTTAACCTCTGATTTGCTAATACTTACTTGCATTTCTGTTTCCTTTTGTTAATGACCTTTTTGCTAATGTATCCGCCTTTTCATTTCCCCTTATTCCTACATGTCCTGGAACCCAAATTTGACCTGTCTTCCTTGATTTACTATTCTCGTTACTGACTGCAATACTTCAGATAGTATATCTTGACAACTTTTTGAGTATAATGACCTAAGACTTGCTAAAACTGAAGACGAATCTGAGCATACCAAAACTTTGGCCCAATCCCATTTGTACTCCTTAGCCCTTCTCTTTCCCCTACCCTTCGCGTTGCGTGTTCACGTGAAGGGGTAGGAGTGTCTCAGTTATCTTTTGGCGGAAGTGGTAGGGGTAAGGGGAAGGAAAGGCCAGATAGCCCTTCAAACGAAGATTTCTCAGGACCACACTACGAACGAAGGGGTATGATGAATTTCCTGCATACACCGACTACCGTGCTTCTATAATCCGTGTATTGATGTTGCCACTCAGGATCGATCACTTATGTGTTTGCTGGATGCCATTTCTCCATAGACAACCATTTGAGTGATTTGAACTAATAATTAATAAATTAATAATACATAAAAAAATATATCTGGTCATCCTTCATAACGCAGTCGATATTTACATCACATATCGTCTGTAAACTTGCATTACCAAGGCAACAACTGACTCGAACCAAAAAGGGCATTCAGCCCACCTCTCCCGAGCATCATGCTCGCAAATGTCCAATCCTTGGAAAATAAGATTGTAACACAATGAACGATCAGGGAAGAAGGAGGCGGGAACCGGCGAACATTTAAAAACTTTAATCAAAAATAAACAAAACAAAAATACAATGATGGCGGCAGCCCTTCACGGACAACTGCCGCCTATAAAAACAAAACAAAAACATAACATAATAGCGGTGGCAGCCCCTCACGGCCGACTGCCGCCTACATACAAAACAAAACACAACATAAAGTCCAGGCCTGGTCCTCTCTCGTCTTACACTGTCGTCGCTCCTCCTTTTATGCTCCCGTCACTCCTCCATGAGACGAGACCGGTGTGGCGCACAGCTGACGCTCATTAACATTTGCCACCGGCCTGCTCTCACGGTCCCTCGCCTCGCCCTTCACAGACCGGGGGGCACTCCTGAGACTGTGCTCTAATTCCTCCCCCCCCTCCTCCTCCGGGGGGGCCAATCACGGCGGGGTAAAACCTGGGGGTAAAACAGAGGCGAGAGAAACGGAGCCGGGAGCATGAGGAGCAACAGAACGAGAGAGGGGAGAGAGGGAAAAAAAAAATCTGCTCCGTTTCCCGGACACACTGTCGCTCGGTCCTCAGCCCACCGGGAGGCTCTTCCTCGCGGTGGCACTGGACGCTTGGTGGACGGCTCGATCCTCCTCTGCCCCCTGGCGGGCGGCGGTGGCTCCTCATACTGAAGGAGCCGGCAGCGAGCCCCGTGACCCCTGCTCCTCCCCTACACGGCGGACGGCAGCAGGCTTCGGCCGGCAACTCCTCCACTCCCTCTCGGACGGCAACCACCCCACCTCGGCCCAGGGGCACGGCAGCGAGTTCTTTTCTACTCAGAAAGAGACAGCAATGGACATACTCCCCTCTCATGATCAGCGGGTCACCAGTAGAGAGAGTGAGCAGCTTCAAGTATCTGACCTGGACTGCTCACATTCAGACACAGGTGAAAAAAGCCAGGCAAAGACTGTACCACCTGCGCCAGCTGAGGAAATTCAGGGTTTCACCAGCTATCCTGAAAACTTTATATTTAGGGGCGATAGAAAGTATTAACTCAGTGCATCACAGCGTGGTATGGGAACAGCACCAGTCATGACTGCAAAGCCCTGCAAAGAGTTGTGCGCTTATCCGAGCGTATCTCAGGGTCAGCTCTCCCGTCTCTGCAGGACGTCTACACCAAACGCTGCAAAGGCAGAGCTACTAAAATCATCAAGGACTCTAATCACCCTGCAAACCCTCATTTCACGCTGCTGCCATCTGGTAAGCGCTTCCAAGCCTGATGGCCAAAACTGAGAGACTCAGGAGGAGCTTCTTCCCCCAGGCCATCAGACTCCTGAACTCAGTCACTTAACATCACGTGACCATCGATACACTGACATTGCACTGCACTTTCTGTTCTCGTTGTTACTGCGTAACAACCTGTTATAAACCTGTTTGCACATTATACTTCTTTGTACACTTGTTAACCACATATTTATAAGTCTACAGTTTACTCACTGTACAGTTTACTTCACCTATTTTATTCCACTTTATTTTTATTTTTATTTTTTCTACTTGACTTGATTTATTTATAATTCTACAGATATATATAGTACTTTTTTATTCTATTTCTATTATAATTTCCTCCTTGTGTTTTTAACTGTGAATTTGCACTGTCCATGGAGCGGACCTGTTTACATTTCACTGCCGGTTGTATATTCTGTATATAACTGTGTATGTGACAAATAAAACTCTTGAATCTTGAATTTCCTGCATACACTGACTACCGTGCTTCTAGAATCCGTGTATTGATGTTGCCATTCGGGATCGATCACTTATGTGTTTGCTGGATGCCATTTCTCCATAGACAACCATTTGAGTGATTTGAACTAATAATTAATAAATTAATAATACATAAAAATATATATCTGGTCATCCTTCATAACACAGTCGATATTTACATCACATATCATCTGTAAACTTGCATTACCAAGGCAACAACTTACTCGTTCGCATTTCATTGCAAAGAACTCCGTTATCGCACCACTACAGTAGAAAACAAAACCATATCCGTACCGATCAGCACGGAATGGAAAACAAGGACAGTTAAAGAACGGTTAACAAACAAGGAGAACAGTTTGGCCTGATGGAAAAGCGGCTCCACCAGTCGTGTATGTTCTGTATCATTCCGTATCGTCTTAGGAAACTCGATAGCTCATACATTTTTTAACTGAAAACAAGCACCATTTTCTTAAGTCCAAATACAGCGCAAAACAACGTTGGGGGTGAGTAATTTGTTATATGTTCTCGTGCCTGATTTCTGTTAGATATAGCCTACGCACTTCTCTGATGTTCATACTGGTTAAATGTTACAGAGCACTAATAAAAGAAACAGGGTATGATGGCGTGTAATGGTGTAGTAGCGGTGTCCCATTTCTTAGGGGAATATTTTCACCCCTAAGCCTTGCCACTCTGTTTCAAGGGGAAGGGGAAGGCATAAGGGTAGGGGTAGGTGAAGGGGTATAACATAGAATTGGGATTGGGCCTTTTCCACCCATCTTAATGCCATTAACATTGCCAGCATTTCCACTGTATAAAACCCTAATTTGTTAGATGTTCTTCTATTGATTCCTACTCCTTTATCTGGTATTACCACCCCCAATCCTGTTGCTTCTGTCTCTGGATTCTTAGCACCATTGTATAAATATGGATATAATCATTATATTTTTCCACTACTCAGTTATTGAATACTCTTAACAAATTAATATCCTCCTTTGCCTTCCTTTTTTCTCCAACACAAACCAGTCTACTTCAGGCCAAACTATCTTCCATGGTGCCATCTCTGGACATACTAACGTGGGGCTTATCCTCATATTAAAAACTTCTAACTCTTTAGCTCTTTTACTCTTTACTCTCTAACTCTTTAGCTATATCATTTCCAATCCTACCAGCATTTTCCTTTAGATTTCCCCCCCAACCCCAGCTCTCCTGCAGTACAACTTTGAGATGTGATTTATTATGCCCATGTAAACCAGCCCAATAATTTGCCATCAGCTGCTTCCTTAACTCTAGCAGTAATTCTCCCATTTCAACCTGAATGGCTGACACTGGTGTTGTTTTAAAAGCTCCACAACATATTCTGAGAGCCTGTGCCTGGACTACATCTAACTTTTTTAACTGAGATTTAGTTGCCGATCCAAATATTATGCTTCCATAATCTAGAACTGATTGAATTAATGCCACATATATTCTATACCCCATTCTCTTCCCCTCAAGCATCTCATCACATTTATAATTGTTTGCCCTTTTCCTCCATTTTCCTGATATCATCTGCAAACGTCAACCGTGAGTCCAAGCTAACTCCTAAAAATGTAAAAGTTGCAACCCTCTCTAATTCTCTTCCATACATGTTTAGCTTTATTCCTTCCTGAATTTCTTTCCTAGTGAAAAAGACAGACTGAGTCTTTTCTATAGGAAATTTAAATCTCCAATCGTAACCCCACTCCACCACTTTATCAATTGCTTCCTGTGTTTTTCTGATTACATATGCTATATTCCTTTCTCTCTTCCTCAACGCCCCATCATCTGCGAACAAAGACCTTCCTATATCTTCTGGAACTTTTCCAAACACATCGTTGATCATAATAATGAAGAGTAACGGGGTTATCACACTCCCTTGAGGTGTGCCATTTCCAATCGTGTATTGATTTGACATGTCTGTCCCTATCCTCACTTGTATTTTCCTTCTTTCCAGTTATTTGGTCATTTTCCCTCTTTCCATATTTTATTATATATGTCCAGCAGCTTCAAAAGTGATATTTCCCCCAATTGTTTTAACATTGAATAACAAACTTGATCTTTTCCCGGAGATGTAGGTTTAGCTCTTTTAATTGCTCTTACCATTTCTGCCAAGGTAAATGGTTCATCTAATTCACTTTCAGTATCTTCCTTTCTATTTAACTCATGAATGTGCTGATTCAATGTTATCAATCTTCCCCTTCTGCCAAATTTTCTGAACTATGAACCATTATAAATTATTTTTTCATAATCTCTGCTTTCTCCTTATTTGAAACTGCTGTTTCCTCTTCTTTGACATAACTGGATATTTCCACTGCCTCCTGTCTCCCCCCATCTTTTTATCATTCCCCACACTTCTCCCACCGGTCTTGTTCTTCCTATTTCATCTCAAAAATTCCTCCAACCAGTCCTCTTTGCTTGCCGAATTGTTCTTCTAACCACTGCCTGATCCTATGATGTATATGTGTTCTTTTAAGCATTCTGAAAGCTTTATTTCTGTCTCTTACTGCCTAATAACACTCTTCATTCCACCAAGGCACCAATTTTTGATTTACCCTGTGACCCCCCCTTAGGGATAGCTTCCTCTGCTGCCATAATAATTGCTGAAGTTACCCGGTTGTTAACATCAGCTATTCTTCCAGAAACCTCAACCCTAGTCATTGCATCATCACTCACTTTCTGAAACTTTTCCCAATCAGCTTTACCAAAATTCCACTTAGGAATTCTATAATTTGGTTCCAATCTCCCACCCACTGTGCATAAGGCAGTGATCACTCCCAACTGCCAGTAGACACTATTTCCAGCCAGTGACACTAATGTTATATCTAATGCGGACTCTTTCCTGTTAATACATTTATTCTGGTTCCTCTATCATCATTCAAACAGACCAATTCTCTTTCATCCATCAATTCTTCAATTACCTTACCATTAGCTTCTGTGTGTAAACTTCCCATAATGAGCTATGAGCATTGAAGTCTGCATGCCAGATTACCTTTTGTTCATGTATCCTGCCCTGATATCCTTAGTAGATTATCTATTTACAGCCTTTTACATGGATTGTAGTAGTTAATAACACTAATTGCCCCACCATCCCTCACCTCCACAATGCACTCCTGATCGTCACTTTCCCCAATACTCTGTATGATATTCCCATCTCAATGAATATAGTACATCCTCCTCCTCCCTCCCCAGTACTCCTATCCCACCTTATCGCTGTATATCCATGCATCTTATAATCTAAATTTGGCTTCAACCAAGTTTCTTGGATACACACTACATCTGGCTTCTCATCTAACTCATTCAAAAAAATAATACTTAATTCCTGTCCATTGGCCAATAAGCTCCTGGCATTCCATTATAAAATCATCAATATTAACCAACCCATGATGACTCTTGGCTTGACTGATTAGTAATCGTCTCCCTCACCTCTTCCCATGACAGTGATTAACTGCAGCTTTAACCACCAACTGGATTTTCTCATTAAATCTCTTTACTTCTGCTGTACTATCACACCTGCTATGAATGTTACTAATTCTCTTTTTCCCACATATATTCCTTCAGATTTACTTTGTTGTTGCTCTTGTGTAACCATATCTGCTTCTTCATGGATTTTATTATCCTTTTCCCTTGTTACTTTGACAGCTTCTGCACAAGTAATTCTTCTCCGCACTCTTATCTTTTGGATATTTGTCTCCCGTCTCATTACTTCACATCCACTATAAGCCACATTGTGGTCGCCTCCACAACTGCAACACTTTGGTGATACCCCTGAACCACACTTTCCATATTCATGGTCCTCTCACATCTTGCACCTCTTCTCTGCCTATTACAGTTTTTGGCAGTGTGGCCAAACCTCTGACAATTAAAGCACCTCATTGGTTTTGGAATATATATCTTCACTGGATAACTCATAAATCCCCAAAAAACCTTCTGTGGCACAGTTTCATCCTCAAATTCGACTGACACTGTCTCACTCTCCTTTACAACTCCATCCCTTGTTGTTTTCATTCTTTGAACATTCAAAACTTTTGCTCTGTTAATATTCTTCTTTAACTCCTCCATTGTTACACTCATTGGTACCCCTGTAATCACTCCAATCCTTCCATCTTTTTTTTTCCTTATTCCCACCCTTCCAGTGTTTTCCACCTTACATTTAGCCATTTCCTTTATTTTCAGAGTTTTCTCCGTTTGTCCTGCATCAACACATCTCACCATTAAATTACCATCAAGGATTTGCGCAAATTCGATCTCCCCTATTTTATTTGCCAGAGTTGTAGTTAGCACAAACGGGCTAACTTTCTTCATGATCTCCTGGCCCTTTTTATTAAATCGAATTACAGCCTCAAATTTCTCCTTTATTTCTTTCTGAAAAATCTCAGGTCTATCTTCATCATTTTCAGAATCATCTTCATTATCACTTCTTACTCTTTTTATTCCTTGTATCTTTATCAGTCATCCGTCCCCTCTTTCCCACTTCACACTCTTAATTTCTCCCTTTGTTATAATCCATTTTCTCCCACTTATACCTCCGATCCATTCACAAAGCAGTCGTGCTCCGCCGCCTATTAATATGATCCAAAAATCAGTTCAAAAATCTGCGCTCAACCACAGCCAAACTCAGCTGATCTTCCGCCTCCGTTGGCGTGATGAAGCTCGTCGTCCGCATGACTCCATTGTAAGTCCACAAGACCGAAAGTGCATATGAAGTGTACCATTTGGGACAGGGCCCATGTCTTGTGCTTCCCTTCATGTTCTGATTGGTTGTTTTGGCCATGTGTCCTATGTTCTTATTGGTTCCTTGTCATGTGTCACATTTTGTTTGCTTGGTTCATTGTGTTCAGGTGTTTCTTGTTTGGTCATTAGTCTGCAAACTCACACAAACTGCTAAAAGTCTGTCAAAAAAAAAAGAGTTAGCAACACAGATAAAAGCAACAAGTGTAATCTGTTCATGCTGCATTGCATGCTGGGTGATGCGCTGTAGAAATACAGTATGATGTTGTTTGTTTAGAGTCATTTTTGTGCTTTCCAGTACTGTAAACTCACAGTAAAACAGTGTAAATACTTACACAAACGCATAGAAACGAGTGAAATTACCAAAAATAAAATCACATAATACAAATAAGATAATAAAATACAACAGTGTAATAATTCAAGGAAAGGCCCTGCTCAGACAGCAGCATAGTGTCTGCCCAGATCCGGCCCACATCTGGCACACGTGGATTCCACACACACCAGATGTGGGCTGGATATAGACCGAAACTATGTTGCTGTCTGGGTAGTGAACAAATGTGATTTTAAATGGGTCATATGACGGTTCTAAAAAAGACCATTGTTTTGTGTATTTGGTTTGATGCAATGTGTTTATGCGGTTTTAGGTTAAAAAACCTATCATTATTCATTAGTCATTATTTTACACATACCATACATTATTGTTGCTCCTCTATGCCTGCCTTTCTGAAAACGCTCATCATGCTGAAAAGCGCGGTGTGCTCTGATTGGCCAGCGATCCACTGCATTGTGATTGGCCCGAATACCTTAAGCGTGTGACAGAAATGTCATGCCCCTTACCATATTTGGAACATCAGCTCCCAAAGCAATATTGACAGATGATAATGTCGGTACTGCCTTATCAATTTGAGCCCGAATCTGATCTGACGGTCACAAATTAAGAAGTCGTAAGCAGTGATAGATGATGACTGAAGACTGAATATTAACTCAAGATCATGAAATATTTACAGACAAACCCAGAGTAACTGTGAAGCCCCAGAGTTCAGTGTTCACTGGAGACACAGCTACTCTGAGCTGTGACGTGGGACGCTCAACTGGACAGAGGATTAACTGGTACAAAGACTTCAAGAAAATAAAAACTGGTGATGAAACGAACACACTGAGAGATGTGAGAGTCTCTGATGGAGGAGAGTACTGGTGTGGTGTAGAAAACCTAACATCACAAGGTCACAGAGTCATGCTAACAGTAAGAGGTGAGAGCTGTTTTACAGGACAAACTGATTTAATAATAGCAATACTATGCAAATTAATGTTATTCATCAACACTATCTTGTACTGTCAGTAAAACATCAAATAAGGTCTTTGCTCTCTTCACAGAGAGACCCAAAGCTGTATTGCGTGCTCATCCTGATGGACGAGTGACCAGAGGACAGACGGTCACTCTCACATGTGACATACAGGAGACAGACGTCACTCGCTGGACCTACACCTGGAATAAAGATAATTCAGAGATTCATGACGGTCAATCACAGGAATACAGAATCAGTTCTGTTAATGAATCTCACACAGGTCATTACAGCTGTAGAGGAAGAGAGATGCGAGGATCACGACACACACACACCAGTGATGAAGTTATACTGACGCTCTCAGGTGAGTGTGAGAATCTCTCCTTCACATCAGGAGTAAAACATGTCTACAAATAACAAATAAGAAACAGTAACCAACATGTTCAAAATAAAACAAGCAGTGAGTAATTTACCAGCAAATGCAACAGAGAATAAATCATGTGAATTAATGTTTAATAATGTAATGTGCTCTAGTAGTTATTTAATGGATATAATATGTAGCCTATTAACTCTGCTGGTAAGTAAACCTTTATTCATATAGTACCTTTTAAAACAGTGTTTACAAAGTGCTTTACAATAGAGAAACACAGAGAAATAAAATATACATGCACGCATAGAAACGAGTGAAATTACCAAAAATAAAATCACATAATACAAATAAGATAATAAAATACAACAGTGTAATAATTCAAGGAAAGGCCCTGCTCAGACAGCAGCATAGTGTCTGCCCAGATCCGGCCCACATCTGGCACACGTGGATTCCACACACACCAGATGTGGGCTGGATATGGACCGAAACTATGTTGCTGTCTGGGTAGTGAACAAATGTGATTTTAAATGGGTCATATGACGGTTCTAAAAAAGACCATTGTTTTGTGTATTTGGTTTGATGCAATGTGTTTATGCGGTTTTAGGTAAAAAAAAGTCATTATTTTACACATACCATACATTATTGTTGCTCCTCTATGCCTGCCTTTCTGAAAACGCTCATCATTCTGAAAAGCGTGGTGTGCTCTGATTGGCCAGCGATCCACTGCATTGTGATTGGCCTGAATACCTTAAGCGTGTGACAGAAATGTCATGCCCCTTACCATATTTGGAACATCAGCTCCCAAAGCAATATTGACAGATGATAATGTCGGTATTGCCTTATCAATTTGAGCCCAAATCTGATCTGGAAAATGCACATGACCAAGCTGGTCGATCAACGATGCCAGCGCGACTGGACCTGAAAGTATCAGATTGGTAAGTTTGCATTTGTAGATATGACAAACACGCTGCTCAAAACTTGTGTTTGAATAATCAGTAGCAAATTCTTAAATGAAAACATGCTTACAGGCTGTGTGTGTGTGAGTCAGAAGCGCCAGACTGTACTTGCAAAGATTGCCCCACTTTTCAGAATCAGCCTTTGCTCTCACAGGTGCTAGAAACAGTCCTCTGAAAAATGTGCAGCACACAGTCGAATATTTGGGTTTGTTGTAAATAAAGCTTAAACACTGTTTTCTAATTGTGTCCTCTTTTGGAAGGCCAAACAAAGTAGTTTGGCTTTCGTAGTGAAAAACACAGCGTCTCCACGACATGGCCCCCACAGACTGACGTAGATTTGTGGGGGTGTGTTTGAACGAAGCGTTTTAGGCATGGCTGGGCCTTAACTTTTACAAAGTTGAGCTTTGTAGCTCTGCATATCTGATTCATACACAAACAGCCACATAACACACTAAAGAAAAAGGAAAACTAGAAATCGCATCATATGACCCCTTTAAAAGTGCATAACGAGTCGATAATGTCAATGGTAAGTAGTCAACAAAAAATCTTAATAAATAAATGATTTCATTTAAGCTAATAATCAAATTGCAGATGATTAGCTATCCTGACCTTAACTTCATTAATTTGACCTTCTGACCTTTTATTTTAGTTACATCGGGACCACCAGGTGCTCTGATGATTGGACTGATTGCAGGCCTGAGCGTCTCAGTTCTGCTCGTTTTCTTACTGGTCCTGCTGTGGCGCTGCAAACACAACAAAGGTTCTCACCTCCTCAAATAAACATACAGACAAACTACTTTATTATTATCGTTGGAAGCATTTTATATAAATACAGATGCCTAGTATTTGTAGACTATATCTTTTGATATCCCTCTATGATACACAATATGATATGAGGGAAAAACAATTAGTGATGTTTTTCCTGCTATATGAATATAAAAAAAGAAAAAATTGATTATTTTTAAATTGATTCATTTATTAAAAATGTGTTGCCTCAAGGCAACATTGTACCACAACTCTAACCCTAACCCAGAAAAAATAAATTGTGTGAGGAACCACACGACAAGAGGACTTCAATAAAGGCCCCGAGGGTGAATTTGAGAAGTTTAGTGCCAATGTGTCGTAGTGAAGTGTGCTGGTGCTCCGTGATCCGCCTCGGTCTTTTCTCCATGTTTCCAGGTGCTGGGGGTCCGTGTCGGGCTCACGTGCTGGGGCTGGCCGGTCACACACTGCTTTCTGGAAGAAAGATACAAGAGGCATTAGCATGGAGTCTTCTGGAGACGTGTCTCACCAGTGTGTGTCAGGCGATGGCTTTTGTAGTTGTGCTCTAAAGAGCTTCAGCTGTGGCCGGCCAGCCCGTGCTGAATGTGCACAGGTGTTTCCTCTCTGCTACCAGGGCGACGCTAATGAGTGCTCAGGACACGCGTCACACTCCTGACGGTTAAAGTCTGGGGCTCGTAGGACTGGCTCGGAGGCTTCACTCGCCGGAATGCCTCGTCTTCTGTGTGCCCCCAGGGAATCTGGCTGCCCCTTCCTGGTCAGGTCTGTCAGGGGAGAGGCTACGGAGGAGAAGTTAGGGATGAAGCAGTGGTAGTAGCCTGCTAACCCCAAAAAGGCCCGTACCTGGGTTTTGGAGGTGGGCCACAGAGAGGATTGCTGCCACCTTCTCTTGGGGTCTAATGAGGCCACGACCCACCTGGAAGCCCAAGTACCCGGCTTCAGAGAGGGCCAGGTGACATTTCCGGGGGTTGGCGGTCAGTCCAGCCCGGCATAGCTCCATTAGCACCCTCTGCAACCGTTCCAGGTGCTCCTCCCAGCTCTCCGAATGTACGACGACATCATCCAGGTAGGCAGCGGCGTAAGACTGGTGGGGCCTCAGCAGGATGTCCATCATCCGCTGGAAGGGGCCCCCGTGTAGGCTGAAGGGGAGGACCCAGTACTGCCAGTGGCCACTGGGGGTTGAGAACACATTTTTTTTCTTAGCCTCCTATGACAACGGCACCTGCCAGTATACCTTAGTGAGGTCTAGGGTGGATATGAACCGGGCTCTCCCTAGGCGATCCAGCAGCTCGTCCACCCACGGCATAGGGTAGCCGTCAAATTCGAGACTTTGAAGCAGAGGGTTATGGCATGACCTTGAAGATCCGCTCCCTCATCTCCCGGCCATGCTCGATGGTAGACCATCGACCATAGAATCTCGGCTGCTGTTCCCATGCCTGCTTGGTGACATCAAGCAGGCCCAGAGGTTGCCGTCTGAACAAGAGCTTGAAGGGGGTAAAACCGGTAGAGGCTTGGGGAACGTCTCGTATGCCAAAGAGGACCAGCTGTGGACCACGGTGGTCTTCAGTTGTTTTACCTTAAGGAGGCGACAGAGGTCAGCCATTAGCTGGGACATGAATGGGGTGCCCTGATCGGTCAATATCTCCGTGGGGATGCCGACTTGACTACAAAGGAGGAAGAGCTCCTGGGCGATGGCTTTGGATGTGGCCTTGCGGAGGGGGATAGCCTCAACCATAGTTCCCACCAAGCTAACCTCCAAACTCCTGGATCTCGGCCTGAATCCTTCTCTCTGCCACTGGATTGAGGACTTCCTCACTGGCAGGCCTCAGGTGGTGAGAATAGGCCAGTCCACCTCCACCTCCATCACCCTGAGTGTGGGAGCTCCACAGGGCTGTGTCCTGAGCCCCCTGCTCTACTCTCTCTACACGCATGACTGTTTGTCCACACACAGCTCCACCTCTATCATCAAATTTGCTGATGATACTGTTGTCCTGGGCCTCATTTCCAACAACAATGAGACGGCATACTTGGACGAGGTGGAGCATCTAACATCATGGTGCCAGGACAACTGTCTCTCTCTGAATGTTGGCAAGACCAAAGAAATGATTGTGGACTTCAGGAAGAGACAGCAACGGACATACTCCCCCTCATGATCAGCGGGTCACCAGTAGAGAGAGTGAGCAGCTTCAAGTACCTGGGAGTAAACATCTCCGAGGACCTGACCTGGACTGCTCACATTCAGACACAGGTGAAAAAGCCAGGCAAAGACTGTACCACCTGCGCCAGCTGAGGAAATTCAGGGTTTCACCAGCTATCCTGAAAACTTTCTATTTAGGGGCGATAGAAAGTGTTTTAACTCAGTGCATCACAGCGTGGTATGGGAACAGCACCAGTCATGACCGCAAAGCCCTGCAAAGAGTAGTGCGCTTATCCGAGCGTATCTCAGGGTCAGCTCTCCCGTCTCTGCAGGACGTCTACACCAAACGCTGCAAAGGTAGAGCTACCAAGATCATCAAGGACTCTAATCACCCTGCAAACCCTCATTTCACGCTGCTACCATCTGGTAAGCGCTTCCAAGCCTGATGGCCAAAACTGAGAGACTCAGGAGGAGCTTCTTCCCCAGGCCATCAGACTCCTGAACTCAGTCACTTAACATCACGTGACTTCACGCCAGGATAAACATCGATACACTGACATTGCACTGCACTTTCTGTTCTCGTTGTTACTGTGTAACAACCTGTCATAAACCTGTTTGCACATTATACTCTTTATACATTTGTTAACCACATATTTATAAGTCTACAGTTTACTCACTGCAAAGTCTACTTCAATTATTTTATTCCACTTTATCCTTATTTGTTACCTTTTTTTTCTCTTGACTTGATTATTTATAATTCTACAGATATAGACATATATATATATATATATATATATATATATATATATATATAGATAGTACTTTTTTTATATCCTATTTCTATTATAATTTCTTCCTTGTGTTTTTAACTGTGAATTTGCACTGTCCATGGAGCGGACCTGTTTACATTTCACTGCCGGTTGTATATTCTGTATATAACTGTGTATGTGACAAATAAAACTCTTGAATCTTGAATCAGGGTAGCGAGTAGCGTAGTCCACCGCCACAAGGACGTGTTTGTGGCCCCGGGCGGACTTTGGCAGCGGCCCGACGAGATCCATCCTGATGCGCTGGAAGGGCACATCAATGATGGGCAATGATGGAATCAGCGGGCTGGGGGGAGGTGTCCGTGGTGACGTCCGTTGGCAGGTTGGACAGGCTTGACAAAAGTGCTTTACGTCGGCATCAAGGCCAGGCCAGTGGAAATGGTCACGGATCCGCTGAATGGTGTTTTGTGCCCCCAGGTGGCCCGCCATGGGATGTGAATGTGCTAACTCCATCATGGTCTCAGTTTTTGATCGGGGCACAACGAGCAGCTTTTTCTCCTCCCCCCTACGCTGTGCGACGCAGTAAAGCAGGCCATTCTGGACGACAAAGTGAGGGACTGGATGTGGTGGCGGTTGCATCTCCTTTCCCTCGATTACCCTCACATGTGACCAGCAGTGTTTTAACCGATCGTCCCCGTTTTGCTCCTTTGCAAATGCTCCCCCTTCCCCTGTCCGAGGCCAGCAAGACGGGCCGTCGCTGGGGACCTCGGATTGTCGCCCGGTGTTGGCGGTTCCTGGCGGGACTGGCAGGCTGAGACATGGTGGCGAGCAGTTGGTCGAACCCCGGCCAGGCTCTCCCATCAGCACAGGGACGGGCAGATCCTTTACGATCCCTACTTCAATGGGCCAGGCGCCTGGGGCCACGGAGACGAACGGGGACGTGCCGCGTGTTGCTATGTACACAGGTGATGGGCAGGAGGGTCTTGGACCCCGCCCACGGGGGTAACACTTTGGGCCACACGAGGCTGACTGCACTGCCCGAATCCAGCATGGCTTGGTAGTGCCGTGCATTAATTTTTACTTTCGCCCACGGTGCCCCTGTCGGCGGTTCACGATGGACGACACAGCCAGCCAGGTCCAATCTGGTGAGCGGGATGGTTCCGTGGGCATCGCCTCATCATGTGGGCCGGGAACCGCTGGCCTGCTCACTGGTCACAAGGTATCCTCCGGCGTGCGTCGCCCCTGGTTCAGTGTCTGGGGAAAAAAAGGCGCTCGCTCCCCAGTCTCCCACTGTTGAGCCGCCTCTGCCAGTTCAATGGCCTCTACGAGTTCACTGACGGTATGAGGGTTCCACATGCCGGCTGCCCACCGAAGAGGACAGGGAAGAGCCCGAAGCAATGGTCTATAACCACCCTCTCGGCCACCTGAGCAGCGGTGGGTTCTCCGGCGAGGAGCCAGTGTTGTGCCAGGCGGGTGAGTTCGGCCGCTTGGGCCCGGGCTGGCAATCGGGCCTGGTATTCCCAGTCGTGGAACAATTGTGCGGCAGAAATGAATGACAGCCCCACATGGGCTAGGATCTCTTTCCGCAGTTTGTCGTAGGAACTGTTCAAAGCCGGTTTGCGTTGCGCCTCCCCCGTCAGCAGCGCTGGCAGCACGCGAGCCCATTCCTCCCGAGGCCAACCTTCCCGAGTCGCGATGGCCTCGAACATCTGCAGATAATTCTTTGCGTCGTCATGTGCAGTCATCTTCGGTAAAATCTGCGTGGCCTGAACGCGGGGATCTGATGGTGGAACTCTTTGGGCCGTGGCAGTGCGGAGCGTGGCAATCTCTCGCTCAGCTTCCCCCTGGCGGGGCGGCCATGTGCTCCACAATCTGCTGTTGTTGGATGCTCACCTCAGTGAGATGCTTCAGCAACTCTTCCATGACTGGGGAGGAGCAACCGCCTGTGGAAACCGCAAGGAAAGGGGGAAAAGTCAAAAATATTTTTTAAATGACAGAGACATTTATTTGAATTTATTTGGGAGTGGTTGCTTGTCGGTGATTCCTCACTAGTTTGCCCGCATTCTCCACCAATGTAACGGGGTGAGGAACCACACGACAAGAGGACTTCAATAAAGGCCCCGGAGGGGGAATTTATTGAGAGGTTTAGTGCCAATGTGTCATAGCGAAGTGCGCTGGTGCTCCGTGATCCGCCTCGGTCTTTCCTCCATGTTTCCAGGTGCTGGGGGTCCGTGTCGGGCTCATGTGCTGGAGCCGGCCGGTCACACACTGCTTTCTGGAAGAAAGATACAAGTGTCATTAGCGTGGAGTCTTCTGGAGACGTCTCTCACCAGTGTGTGTCAGGCGGTGGCTTTTGTAGTCGTGCTCTAACGAGCTTCAGCTGTGGCCGGCCAGCCTGTGCTGAATGTGCACAGGTGTTTCCTCTCTGCTTCCAGGACGACGCTGATGAGTGCTCAGGACACGCGTCACAAAATATATTGATTGAAAACATCAGTTTCTTTAACCAGACACTTGAGCAAACAGATTTATCCAGTTTATAATGTATTACACATTTCATATTTAATAAAAAGTAACATTTCAAATTCAGCTGCTGCTCTCAGGCAACATTGTTCCCTCGTGGAACACAAGGATCACCAAACCATCATATCAAGTTATCATATCCGTGTTCCTCCTCGCTCTCAGCCTCACTCTCTCCCTCCCAGATTGTCACTATGACCTCATCTTCCTCATCATGACACCTCATCCTCACTTTCATCAACTGGAAGCTCTACCTGTGCTTTATACCTTTTAAAAAACATGCATTTATCGTCTGCATTAAATCATAATGTGCAGTATGTGCAGATATAGTATGTAAATTGCTATTCTTATAAGTTTATTACAAAATCATGCAAAAACACAAATACATTTAAACAGTTCTAACTCTTTTCCTTACAAATGAAAAATATTTGTATTCTAACCTAGTACACCTGGTATGGGCTTTTGCAATTCCATTACGGTGCAATGTTGCCTTGAGACAACACACGTTTTTTTGTAATTTCCTATGATACATTTGATGATAGCCTATATAATGTGGCATTTTTGAATACTTCTTTACTTACCAGTGAAGGTGACTCATATTTTTTTGTGGGTGATTTAACTGGATGAAAATTTGTGAAAAATATGGAGCAACATGTGCTGAAAGAGAGAACAAAATGGACCCCCTGTGGGGCATGTGACCACTGCTTTGCACTTTCATTGTACTTTCATTGGTATTTGAGTTCTTCTCCCCTGAGTTTGACCAATACATGGGGGTGTCATTTTATTTCAACAAATATATCTAATAGGCTATGTTGCCTGGAGGCAACATAGTACCATGGATATAAATACCTGTTGTAAACTGAGGGCAGGAAAGGCATTTTTGAGTTTTGAAAAGCGGGGTCCGTATTTATCAAGCTTCTCAAAGTGCCATTTTTAGTGCAGAGAATTCATGACATTTACTCCTGCTTTCAAACGTATAAAAGCAAGTCATCAAATGTCTTAAAGCTAAGAATCACTCTTACTCTCCCAGTTATTTAAGACAGCTCGCAAAGTCTCTCAAGTGGTTAGGAGTTGCTGGCAGGGGCTTGTGATGGCACTGAGGAGACAGAGACGTCAGTCTTTCAGGAGAGGAAGAATGGTTCTGAAATGTTTGATGACGAGCAGTTCATCAAACGGTCTCGTTTGGACAGAGCAGGCATCATCTTTGTCAGCGCTGGTTAATGTTGCGCTGAACTGCCTTTTATAACATGTTTCCACTCTTCGACTAATTCAGCGAGCAGTAGCACTTCTTCCTCCAGCCAGTTCGGTTTTCTTTTGGGTTATATCATAAAATCTAGGCTGTATATAGGCAGATCAGTGAACAACACACGGTTTAAAATGTGGACTTAAGACATGGTGGAAAACATGTTTATCTTCCAATGTGTACATCATAATGCGTCCTCTTGAACATTCTTTCAGGAATTGCACCATTCACTGTGAATTTATCTGAGAATATTCTTAAATAAGGAAATATTCAGTGACTGGTCCATGCCTATGTCGTCATCCAAAATCCCATTGCCATTCTTAGCAGTGTTCTTGTGAGTAATTCTCAGAGGTATGATAAATACGGATGGATGGATGGATGGACGGATGGATGGATGGACGGATGGATGGATGGATGGACGGATGGATGGATGGATGGATGGATGGATGGATGGATGGATGGTGCATAGATAGACAGATAGATAGATTTTCCATCATCAGTTTTGAACAGAAAAGAGCTCAATAACTACAAATGTTTCTTTAATGCAGACATTGATGTGACCTATAGTGAGATTGACCTGAAACCGCTGAAGGAAATGAAGAAGAAAAAGAAAGAAAACAAAGGTATGACCACAACAAATCTGCAGCGGTACATTTTCTGCTTGATGGATGGATGGATGGATGGATGGATGGATGGATGATTTGATGGATGGATGGATGGATGGATGGATGGATGGATGGATGGATGGATGGATGGATGGATGGATGGATGGATGGTTGGTTGGTTGGATGGATGATTTGACAGATGGATGGATGATTGGATGGATGGATGGATGGATGGATGGATGGATGGATGGATGATTTGATGGACGGATGGATGATTGGATGGATGGATGGATGGATGGATGGATGGATGGATGGATGGATGGATGGATGGATGGATGGATGGATGGATGGATGGATGGATGGATGGATGGATGGATGGATGGTTGGATGGATGATTTGACAGATGGATGGATGATTGGATGGACGGATGGATGATTTGATGGACGGATGGATGGATGGATGGATGGATGGATGGATGGATGGATGGATGGATGATTTGATGGATGGATGGATGGATGGATGGTTGGATGGATGATTTGACAGATGGATGGATGATTGGATGGATGGATGGATGATTTGATGGACGGATGGATGGATGGATGGATGGATGGATGGATGGATGGATGATTTGACAGATGGATGGATGATTGGATGGATGGATGGATGGATGGATGGATGGATGGATGGATGGATGGATGGATGGATGGATGGATGGATGGATGGATGGATGGATGGATGGATGGATGGATGGATGGATGGATGGATGGATTGGATGATGGATGGATGGATGGATGGATGGATGGATGGATGGATGGATGGATGGATGGATGGATGGATGGATGGATTTGATGGATGATGGATGGATGGATGGATGGATGGATGGATGGATGGATGGATGGATGGATGGATGGATGGATGGATGGATGGATGGATGATTTGACGGATGGATGGTAGGATGACTTGACGGATGGATGGATGGATATATGGATGGAGCTCAATAACTACAAATATTTCTTTAATGCAGACATTGAAGTGACCTATAGTGAGATTGACCTGAAACCGCTGAAGGAAATGAAGAAGAAAAAGAAAGAAAACAAAGGTATGACCACAACAAATCTGCAGTGGTGCATTTTCTGGTAGATGGATGGATGGATGGATGGATGGATGGATGGATGGATGGATGGATGGATGGATGGATGGATGGATGGATGGATGGATGATTTGACGGATGGATGGATGGATGGATGATTTGACGGATGGATGGATGGATGGATGATTTGACGGATGGATGGATGGAGCTCAATAACTACAAATAAGCTCAATAACTCAATAACTGGATGGATGGATGGATGGATGGATGGATGGATGGATGATTTGACGGATAGATGGATGGATGGATGGATGGATGATTTGACAGATGGATGGATGGATGGATGGATGGATGGATGGATGATTTGACAGATGGATGGATGGATGGATGGATGGATGGATGGATGGATGGATGGATGGATGGATGGATGGATGGATGGATGGATGGAGCTCAATAACTACAAATATTTCTTTAATGCAGACATTGATGTGACCTATAGTGAGATTGACCTGAAACCGCTGAAGGAAATGAAGAAGAAAAAGAAAGAAAGCAAAGGTATGACCACAACAAATCTGCTTGCCTGTTGTAACATAATGCAGTAAAATAAATGCATAAATAAATGATGCTTGTAACTATGAGAACTATATTGATGTCATTTCGTACCTAATGAGGACTCGACTCTTGTCGTCTGTTAGGAAAGACCAGTGAGAGTTCTGACACGGTTTACTCAAACTGAAGATCGGAGCAGGCTAAGGTGAGATCAACTAAACTGCATAAAAGATCACAATATCATGCAATTACAAAATACACATTTTATACTTGTGTTTGTATGATTTCAGGTGCTCGTATGACTGCTCAAATGAGAGACAAAACTCAGTGTTGGGATTCAAAAATGTACCAAAAGTTGGCGAACTGGATCCTATCATATACAATAATCATACAGTTTAATTTAGTAATCATAACCAGCAAATATACATAATCATGAGATTTTATAAGATGTTCTGTGTCAGTTGAGGTCAGCACAACAACACATTAACAACGTCATTGTTTCCCCAAGTCTGTCAAAATTCTCATCAACATCATTTTTACTTTATGATGCAGTTGAAATGTTGAGACTGGCAAAGTCAGTCAAGGCCAGTTTTTCCCTGTTAGTGGTCTATAACGTTAGAAGGTCTAGACTAAAGAAACCGTCTGCAGTGTACATATGCATTCATCTTACATTACTGTGGTGGTATTATGTAGACTATTACAGAATTATGAATATGAAGAACAAATAGCAAAACATTTGTAAATATTCTACAAGCCAATTCTGGAGTTTAATCCTGTATGTCATTTTAATGCATGACTCTTTCCAATCGCTGTCCACTAGATGTCACCATATAGAGATGATTTAAATGTTTCATGTCATTGTGTGATTTTTGATTTGTACTTGTTTTAGTGTCTTCTTTTGATATTTACAGTTATTCTTGCGTTCATGCCTGCACTGCTTGTGCTTCAATCATGCATGTCAATAAAATAGTTTTAAGTGGTTTGTGTCTGACCCGCATCACAAATGATCACTAATGTTGAGCTCTGGCTCCACAACAATGGAATTGAAGCGTGACAGCAAACTTAACGTCAATACTTTTCATTGTAGTTTAGATTGTGTGATTGTGATGTAGGGACTATATTACTCCAGGGTCACACCCCTATCTTTCTGAGAAAGACTCTGGGGTTCATATTAACCACACGGGTGCCTTTTTACATTACAGTTGATCACTATGGCCCTGTCCCAAATGGCACACTTCATATACACTTACAGTCTTGTGGACTGTACGGCTGTCCGTTAAGTCCATGACACCGTAGGGTGTCCCATTTGTCAGTTTAGGTTTCAGAAGGGCACTCACGAGGCCGATAGGGATGGAGGTGAGCGCTGACCGGTTGCAGTTCGCATCCTCACCACTAAAATTTACACACTGCAATTCAACTCAATTTATACATTTATATTTTTAATATTTATGTATCTTTGAATTTTCGCTATGGCATTTTTTTGAACACTATTTGAATATCTTATTCGGTTTACCAAAGATAAATGTGAACTTCCTGTGTTCTGCCTATAAAAACCACATCGGTTTCATTTTATATGAAAATCATTAATCATACGCCCTCATTCAGCCAAACACATCACAATCTTGAACTCATTTTCTAACCTGACTGTGTCAAGTTTATATCGTCCTTAAATGAAATGAGTGCAGCAAATAAAGAACAAATGAACAAAACAATTACTCAGCAAATGCCTTTATTTTACAAAAATAAAACTTTAGTATTACATTAAATGACAATAGCTCCATTTCCAGTGTGTTGAATGAACTATGGACGATACGTGCTGTGATTTTTAACATTTGTTCCTTGACTCATTATTTGAAAACATGTTCAAAGATTATTACACAAAATAGAATTAAAAATGCAAAAAATAAAATAGCTGGATTAAACGCTACACAATGAGGCCACTGGACAACAATACAGGACTGTTTTCATTGCACACACTCTTAAAAATAACGGTTCTCATTGGCATCAACGCTTCCAAAAACCTCCTTTAAAATCCACGGGACCTTTCCATTCCACAAAAGCTTCTTTTAGAATGTTCTGATCACTGAAGGGTTCTTTTGGAATCCAAAAATGGTTCTTCTCTTGATAGTTTTTCACGTGACGTCACACCCTTATATAAATGTCCAACTGGAGGCCAAAACAAAACCTCCTCTGCCCGCCATTCATTAATGAACTAAGCTTTATTAAAAGACCAAATTCAATACACACTTTACTGAGGATGCATACTATATACAAGCGAGCAGAATATAAACACAAAGCACAGTTTCTTGTTAAGCGCATTTCCACATAAAACCATTTTAAAGAAAATGCGTACTGCGCTCATATACTGGATGTTTTGCTCTCCGGGTCTCTGTGCCAGTCACATGACTGGAAACTATGAATTGCTTTGCAACAAAAATCCCCTTTTTGAACCTTTATTTGTAAGAGTGTAATGCATACTGTTATATCAGGCAGCATAACCATATAATCCTTCCATCATGACCATATAATGCTTACCTGAGTCAATACATCTATTCAGTAAACACAAAATGTGCAGTTTTCCTTCTGTGGTTTAAGTCTCTCGTTTCTGGCGTGTACAGTCATATCTCTCCTAGTTTGCAGTAAACCGTGTTCATTTGTTCTGAGTCGGGTTCGTCTGCCTGATGTACTGTAGCTCTTACTTGAACAGTTCTGTCGGGTCCGGATCGCTGCTGCTCCTGATTATCTATCACACTGTTTACCTGACGGACCTTGGGCTGAGAAAGACGCAAACCAACAAATGAACACGTCAAACAGAGTTTCACTGCATGTCAACTGGTAATATCGGGTAAAAATCTCAAAGCATCACATACATGTCGTGACGGAGTGTCATAGATGGTTCCTTCAGTGTTGCTGTCAGTGTTGTTTCCTGGAGGATTCTGGGATGCGTCTGGCTTTTCCACTGTGCTGTAGATGGTTTCATGATGCTGTTCAATCACTGTAGTCCTTCCGTGGTCTGCCACAACATGACTGGACTGATACAGAGAAAGAACAGACATGAGAACGACAGTCGTGACAGGTAATTCTGCTCCGAGAGAGAGTTTGACCGATACCTGCGGATGAACTTTTGAAGTCTTTCTTTTCTTGACAGCTACTACAATCATACCCAAGAACAATCCCAACGCGGCACCAACACCAACGGTGGCGGCGATCCAAGAGATGAGGGCTGGTGGAGAACGCAAATCACTCTGCAGTTTTTCATGGCCTGAAGATAAACAGAAATATTCAAACATATTAGAAAGAGAAACAATTTATTTACACAAGACTTTATTATTATTGTGTTATTTTCTGTTGTTTTTTAACTTAAATTAATTGTAAAATAAAAAATAAAATAAAAAAATGGGTTTTATTTGAAGACCTGAAGAAAAATTTAAACAACAAAACCACTATTTACCCTAGGATTATTTTATTATTTTATGTTTTATTTTATATTATTTAGTAAATATATATATATATTATTATTTTATATTTTGTTTTATAACCCTGAAATAAGGGCTATATCTGAAATTGCATACTTCCCTACTATATAGTAGACGAAAAAAATATGTGAAGTATACAATGGACACTTTACTATCCCATTATATTTTATATTTTATTTTAAGCAGTCGCAAAGTAATTGATTATTCAATATAAGTACCTGCTCAAGAGAATATGCACTTTTGTTCGCAGTAATTTGTAACCCTGAATAAAGCCATAAAGTCCCTTTATACTTTAAAAATAATTTTACACTGACTTTACGCTCTATAAGTGCAATTTGTCAAATTGTTTCAAAGCAGCTTTACAGATATTCATGATGTTAATCTGCAATACTTTAAAGCCTAATTGTCCACATTTAGCACTTTAGAGTTGGGTTTATGCGTGTGATATAAACAATCAATCAGTTTGTGGTGCCAAACATCATGCCAACAGGCAACCAATCAAGCGCCTCCATGTTTGCCTGTTATCCATTCACTCTGTAACGCCACAGAAACGGTTTAATTTGCATCTGGAGGAAACAGTTATTAACTTCAGACAGTGATATAAACACTCCTCCGCGTTCCTTCCTTCTGTTTTACTTTCATCAGAAACCAGAGGGGATTCACGTTTCCACAGATGTGACAGCTATAAAAACACACGCTCGTTGCATGACGTGCTCGCTAGTATTCTCATAAAGAAGAACATTAACTCAGGGTTTACAAATGTGTGAAATCCCAAGCGTAAGGGCTGATTATTACAGACAGTGTGAAACACGAACCAAGATGAGTATGAAATAAACTTACACCTGAAGTCTGAAGTCTGAGAATGACTCTGGCTCACGTGGTTGTTGGCGTGGCACCTGAAGCCGCTGTCCAGCACAGTGACGTTGATGTTGATGGAGGACAGAGAGGAGTGCGTCTCCTCACACAGGCTTCGGTCGCAGTCATACGAGGCCCAGCTGCCGTCGACGGAGCAGTTCACTGCGGCCTGACACAATGACGAATTTACATCGTGGGGACTCACTTTGATTACAGGCTCAGAGACGGTGTCTGGAAAATAACACAGATGAGTTAGAGGCAACATCTGAGCTGAGAAGTGGACATCATGCATGTAAATGAAGATGAGACGGATGGACAGGTCTTACTCTCTACTGTAAGGGGGAAGGCAGCCAGACTTCGCTCCCAGACCGTAAGGGCCTCGTATAGTCCACTGTCATTTTCCTGAAGGTTGTGTATGGTCAAAGACCAGTCTGACAAGTTTAATTCCATTCTTTTCTCATAATCGGGGTTAACTCCCTTTAAGTTTGCAAGTAACTCTTTCCTGTTGAATCGTCGCCATACGACTTCAGTTTGCTGACGTGACTGGTTTCTGGAACTGATGCTCAGACGAATTGATTTTCCTTTCAATCCATAATGATTCTCTTGGCATTCAGCAGCAAAATCTACAGGAATGAAAATTTAGTTAAGTTTCTTCCTACAGTCGTAGAGTGACTCAATGGAGAGGAACTGAGCACTCAGATTAACAGCCCGTTTGAAACTGTTCTACTTGAGCTCAACTGAAATAAAAACTGCTGGTTTGTGGCTTTGCGGCAGTAATTCGGCTACAGGTGCAGCTGGTGCACTGCATCAGCCAATCAGAAAGCAGTTTAAAGGTGCAGCACTTGACATTTCAGTAGAAAGGTCTCTTTAATGTCCTAAATTAGTGGAACTGTGATCTTGTCTACCGTCTGTAAACTGTTAGTGTCTTAAGGGTGCATGTGCAAAAAATGTTATGATTCATTGAAAAAGCATGAAAAAATTGTTGAAACCCTTTCCAATAAATACTGTAAAACTTATTTGTTTTTTACAAAATTATCTTTAAAATAAAGTGTCCTGAAAAAGGAATGATAACATTATGACCACCATGGGCACCCTGACTGGTCTGCGGCTATGCCGCCCCATACACAACAAACTGAGATGCTCTGTGCATTCTGACACCTTTCTATCAGAACCAGCATTAACTTCTTGAGCAGTTTGAGCTCCAGTAGCTCATCTGTTTGATCGGACCACACGGGCCAGCCTTCGCTCCCCACGTGCATCAATGAGCCTTGGCCGCCCATGACCCAGTGGCCGGTTCACCACTGTTCCTTCCTTGGAGCACTTTTGATAGATCCTGACCACTGCAGACCGGGAACACCCCACAAGAGCTGCAGTTTTGGAGATGCTCTGACCCACTCGTCTAGCCATCACAATCTGGCCCTTGTCAAACTCGCTCAAATCCTTATGCTTGCCCATTTTTCCTGCTTCTAACACATCAACTTTGAGGACAAAATGTTCACTTGCTGCCTAATATATCCCACCCACTAACAGGAGCCGTGATGAAGAGATCATCAGTGTTATTCACTTCATCGGTCAGTGGTCATAATGTTATGCCAGATCGGTGTATCCTGATTGGTGTATTTCTTTAGAAATGTTGGCCCATATTGATAGGATAGCATCTTGCAGTTGATGGAGATTTGTGGGATGCACATCCAGGGCACGAAGCTCCCGTTCCACCACATCCCAAAGATGCTCTATTGGGCTGAGATCTGGTGACTGTGGGGGCCATTTTAGTACAGTGAACTCATTGTCATGTTCAAGAAACCAATTTGAAATGATTCGAGCTTTGTGACATGGTGCATTATCCTGCTGGAATTAGCCATCAGAGAATGGGTACATGGTGGTCATAAAGGGATGGACATGGTCAGAAACAATGCTTAGGTAGGCTGTGGCATTTAAAAAAATGCCCAATTGGCACTAAGGGGCCTAAAGTGTGCCAAGAAAACATCCCCCACACCATTACACCACCACCACCAGCCAGCACAGTGGTTACAAGGCATGATGGAACCATGTTCTCATCCTGTTTATGCCAAATTCTGACTCTACCATCTGAATGTCTCAACAGAAATCGAGACTCATCAGACCAGGCAACATCTTTCCAGTCTTCAACTGTCCAATTTTGGTGAGCTTGTGCAAATTGTAGCCTCTTTTTCCTATTTGTAGTGGAGATGAGTGGTACCCGGTGGGGTCTTCTGCTGTTGTAGCCCATCCGCCTCAAGGCTGTGCGTGTTGTGGCTTCACAAATGCTTTGCTGCATACCTTGGTTGTAACGAGTGGTTATTTCAGTCAAAGTTGTTCTTCTATCAGCTTGAATCAGTCGGCCCATTCTCCTCTGACCTCTAGCATCAACAAGGCATTTTCGCCCACAGGACTGCCGCATACTGGATGTTTTTCCCTTTTCACACCATTCTTTGTAAACCCTAGAAATGATTGTGCATGAAAATCCCAGTAACTGAGCAGATTGTGAAATACTCAGAACGGCCCGTCTGGCACCAACAACCATGCCACGCTCAAAATTGCTTAAATCACCTTTCTTTCCCATTCTGACATTCAGTTTGGAGTTCAGGAGATTGTCTTGCATTAATGAGAAATTGAACAGGTTTATAGTAAAATGTAATTTATTCCTGTGATCAAAGCTGCATTTATCATCATTACTCCAGTCTTCAGTGTCACATGATCCTTCACAAATCATTCTCATATGCATATGATTTGCAGACGTGTTGCTTCATATGTTTGTGGAAACTGTGATACAGGATTCTTTGATCTTTGAAATAGAAATTAACCTTATAACTGTAACATCATGCTGACACTTCTGATCAATTTAATTAGTCCTTGCTGAAAAAAAGCATTAATTTCTAAAAAAAAAAAAAAAAAAAAACTTATTGACCCCACACTTTTGAGTGATGAAAAATAAAAATAAAATACAAAAAGAGAAGTGTGAAAATTGTTGAAGCAAAGCCAACTGTTTTGGATGGACAGATTTTCCAGAGAGAGAGAGAGAGAGAGAGAGAGAGAGAGATCAGAGAGAGAGAGATCAGAGAGAGAGAGAGAGAGAGAGAGAGAGAGAGAGAGAGAGAGAGAGAGAGAGAGAGAGAGAGAGAGAGAGAGAGAGAGAGAGAGAGAGAGAGAGAGAGAGATCAGACAGAGAGAGAGAGAGAGAGAGAGAGATCAGAGAGAGAGAGAGAGAGATCAGAGAGAGAGAGAGAGAGAGAGAGAGAGAGATCAGAGAGATCAGAGAGAGAGAGAGAGAGAGAGAGAGAGAGAGAGAGATCAGAGAGAGAGAGAGAGAGAGAGAGAGAGAGAGAGACAGAGAGAGAGATCAGAGAGAGAGAGAGAGAGAGAGAGAGAGAGAGATCAGAGAGAGAGAGAGAGAGACAGAGAGAGAGATCAGAGAGAGAGAGAGATCAGAGAGAGAGAGAGAGAGAGAGATCAGAGAGAGAGAGAGAGAGAGAGAGACAGAGAGAGAGAGAGAGAGAGATCAGAGAGAGAGAGAGATCAGAGAGAGAGAGAGAGAGAGAGAGATCAGAGAGAGAGAGAGAGAGAGAGAGTACTTCTGATGCTGTGTGCTAAAGAAAGGCTGGACATTCTTACAAATATCTTCTTTTTTTTGTTCAACCAGATGAAAGAAATTGATATGAGTTTGGAAACAACACAAGGGCTGTTTAGTGAGAAGTATTCCTTCAATACGTCATCTGAACAAGTCCCTGTGAGGGAATCTTTAAACGGGGGAAGCCTTCATAAAGTAGATACGCACCTAAACTGAAGCCAAAAATACACAGCAGAATGAGTTTCATAGCTGTCAGCTCCACTTTGAAGACTCAGAATAAGACACCAGATTTCCTGTTGAGCACCTGCAGGGCGGAAACAGCAAAGAAATCGAGAAGTCAACATCAGCAGAGCAATATATTCTGCAAATACAGAGCACAGAGCATACAGACCATCAAACCAATATATATATATATATATATATATATATATATATATATATATATATATATACATAATTCTACCTCAAACTAGACCAACTTTCTCAAGTCCACTAATAATTCCACTACAGCCTCAGACTACATCTGACATCTATAACTGTGTGTGTGTGTGTGTGTGTGTGTGTGTGTGTGTGTGTGTGTGTGTGTGTGTGTGTGTGTGTGTGTGTGTGTGTGTGTGTGTGTGTGTGTGTGTGTGTGTGTGTGTGTGTGTGTGTGTGTGTGTGTGTGTGTGTGTGTGTGTGGGTGGGTGGGTGTGTGTTAGTTATGCATTCAGCAGAGCGTATCAGTGTAACTTTTTGCCTATTCTGGTGGAAAGTCTGAATCTCCCGAGAACTTTAAGAAGTTTTTCAGTGTTTTTTTCACAATGAGTCACAGATGGCAGAAAAGGTCACCACTACCAACACACACTCTACGACACTCAAATATAAAAATTATTCAGTTTCATAATTCTCACCTACTCCACAAGTAGATATTATAGATGCTAAATGAAATCCTAAAGATTAAATATGAAATTTGCGCTCTTCTAAGTCATGCAACTGTTAACGTGTCAGCGGGTTTACTCAGACTCAGAGCTGCTGAACCAGTGAACACTTCTTCAACCATAGCATTTCAGTCATCTAAAAAAACAACTAATACTTTATAGCGTACAAAAAAACAAAAGTGCATATTACTTAAATCATTGTATGTTCAGAAACAGCTGTGCACAGAATATGAATGAAATATTAGATTATGCACTCAGTTATTACATGTCAAATGTATGAATGTAAGAAATAAATCACATGACGAGAGCATGATAACATCTTACCTGCTGGATCTGCTGTAGTAAATGTCTTGAACAGGATGAGAGGCAACGGTTTCCCCTCACAACTGAATTACGACGTCTTCCTGTTTATTTGCATATTTTAAGCAAATGAGATGTTCGCGTAATTTCTGTCCCATGATACAAGTGATGTCATATGGAAACTCTATCTGTCTGTCTGTCTGTCTGTCTGTCTATCTATCGTCTGTCTGTCTGTCTGTCTGTCTATCTATCTATCTATCTATCTATCTATCTATCTATCTATCTATCTATCTATCTATCTATCTATCATCTGTCTGTCTGTCTGTCTGTCTGTCTGTCTGTCTGTCTATCTATCTATCTATCTATCATCTGTCTGTCTGTCTGTCTGTCTGTCTGTCTGTCTGTCTGTCTATCTATCTATCTATCTATCATCTATCTGTCTGTCTGTCTGTCTGTCTGTCTGTCTGTCTATCTATCTATCTATCATCTGTCTGTCTGTCTGTCTGTCTGTCTGTCTGTCTGTCTGTCTGTCTGTCTGTCTGTCTGTCTGTCTGTCTATCTATCTATCTATCTGTCTGTCTGTCTGTCTGTCTGTCTGTCTGTCTGTCTGTCTG
>CM031949.1:26685305-26747805 GCA_018749465.1 Paracanthobrama guichenoti
TAAACAGGGCTTTGCTAAGTGGTTTATTTAAGGTTGAAATCATATATCTCATTGCTTAAAAAATAAAGTAAAAAAAAATGACTTTGCCTCAATAATCTGCATGATTTGATGAATAATTCATGTCTGTAACATAAAAAGTGCAGGACAGATTATGTGTGAAAGTTCAGTAAGGTCGGGTTTGTTCAAATCACTAACAATAAGAAAACACTAACAGTGATTTTTGACAAACAACACTAACTATTATATTTATTATTATTATTATTATTAATTATTATTCATAATTCATAGGCACTTTGACTATATCCATTACTATAATTCAAAATACATTCGTTCACTCTTCTTCATCCTCTTCACATATAAAACAGACCATGTACAGTTAAGTTGGACCCAAAGAAAATATCAAAAATAAACCCTCCTCCTCGAGTTAAAGTGCTTTTAGTATTGTTAACAAACATCGTTGCGTTTATTCCAGTGACAAAAGATCAACTATAGGGAGAGAAAAAACCTAGATCTTTACCCAAAATAGCTCTATACTGGCACTGTTAGACACAAGATAAAAATCACATAGATGGATTCCAACGCAGTCTCTCAATAAGACGCGCACAAGTTATTCACTCTAAATGTTGTACCTTTGCTATCATTAACTACAGTACAGTGGTTTAAATATTATGATTTTTTTTTTTTTTTCAGTCTATGTCATGCAACCCTCCAGTCCATCGTAATCCACTCCATCTGCAAAAATAGATCAATATCCACGTGTTTATAAAATCAGGTAATGTCCATCAGGGTTTACAGAATAGTTGTTCTTCTCACAGTGTCTCAAATCTGTGGCATCGCTTTTCTTGGCCACAAGGTGGTGAACTAGTCCATGGTCGCAGTGAGCAGCTCCATCATACTGTACGAGCGTCTGTTGCTGTTCTGTCACATATAAAGCAGCAGATCTATGTTGAATCATCATTTTGATTCCACATGGTCTAATAGTTTAGTAGTATTTCTCATTTATTTCTGCGACTGTGTTCGGAAGGGAACACTAGGACACTGCCTGTGCACTTCATGCTATTTTTAAAAGCATCATGTGATACGATGCACTGATAGCATTTCAAATAGTGGTCTGCTACATTGTTGTCAAATGACCTCGTCGCATTATGTGTTTAATTCAGCGAGTAACTAGCTAAAAACAATTAACATGCTTCATTTTAATTGCATTTTTAATAACTTCTGGCAGTCCAATAAAGAGAGTCTGGAGGATAGGTTGAGCTTAGCGCTGAAAACATAAAGCCTAGCTTAAATACACTACAAGCAGCTTTTGGTAAATGATTAAAATCACGCTGACGTTACAGTTCTGAAATCATAAGGTGTGTTTTACGACATCAAAAGCACCGCGTCTGCTCTCTAATCGCTCTTGCTGTACTTTGATGTCATACACCAATCCAGCACCGCTTCAAGTCAAACACGCCTATTATATCAAGTGCACTGCATTGTGGGATACATATCCGAGGGTGCTCTGGTTCTGTTCTGTGTGCGTCTGAGGGGCCGTTTACACGACAACATTCTGGCCGTTCATTTACACGGGAACAGTGTTTTAGTGGCCTGAAATCACAAACTTCTGAAAATGGGGTTTAAAGTGCAAGTTTTTGAAAACAATACCGTTACTGTCTCTGTGTAAACTATAAATGAGCACATTTGTGAAAACGGTGAGGTCATGCACATGAGTATAGAGTGGTGCAGGTGTGATGCCACTTTATAGGCCAACCGGCAGTTCGCATCGCACTGGTTCCCTCGAGAAATACCTAATGGGAATTTCCCATAGGCCTTTGGATTATCGCTAAAAACAAGCTCTATGATCAACACAAGTGTATGATACTTTCACGTTTTGTCCATCAAGATTATTATCACAGATGAACACAACTTTTCTTAATTTTGAAGCATAAATGCAGGGGCCAGAAGTAAAAAGCTACACCACAGTCCCGCGACCTCAACGTCACCATCGCTAAGCTTCCGACAGCTTTCAGTTTTTATCTCAAAACATTTTCCCAGAACATTTGAGTTTGACTAGTTTATAAGAGCTCAATAAGGTTGTAAAAGCGGACTGAGTTTATCTGTTCGGCGTGATGACGTTTAATCTCCTCGACAGCCTCTCTAGTCCCATTAGCCACTTGTTAGCAAACCGCCTATTCAAGACACATAACAGCTTTAAAAAAATCACGAGTGGGTAATACTGATGCATTTTATGTCGTTGAATAAAACACGAAAGTGTCTTGAGGTTGTGTTCACCACAGACCTTATTTCAGCCACTTTATCAAAATCCCATTAAAAAAAAAAAACATTGACTTTGAGACGAGGGAACCGGAAGTGCTAAAATGCTAACTCGCTTCTGCGTTTTGGCCTACAAAGTGATGTCATACCAGCACCACTCTATTATGTGTTCAGTCTATAGGCGCGTAGTGTCGCCATCTACTGGCCAGGTAGCAGAATACAGTGTTTTTAATCGTTTTAGCGGATCCATGTGAACGGGGAACATTTTGACAATGTTGTTGTCTGTACCCTCAATCAGCTCCCTATACCTTGTAAATCAGTAATCAGTATCTTGTACACAAATTCCGGGCACTGGTAAGGACCCTGGTTCACTACACATTGGGACAGTAGCTGTGTTTTTGAAATCGCCCCTATACCCTCATTCACTATTCCCTACATTACCCCACTATTAACATTAATTATTTTGACATTTTAGCTTGCTTCTACAAGTCTTTGAGCTTTTTTATCGTGACTCACATCCGAGCGCTCCACATCGCAAAGTGAACGTTGTACCAGGTGAGCTACCGAGCAACTTTACCACACAGTTGCCAGGTCTGCGCAACAAAAGTAGCCCAATGGCCAGTCAAAAGTAGCCCAAAAACTGCCCAATGCGGCCAAATTCTCCGTCTAGGGGGTGTTTTGGGGGTGTTGTGGTGCCAAAATCGTACTTACGGGGGTTAAAATCAACCCATAGGAAAATAATTTAGCCGTGCCAACAACTTAAAAGTAGCCCATTTGACAACACTGGTTTGCTGCACCAGAAAAGTCACACATACAGTGCTGATTAAGTGATGCAAACATCAAAATGTATTCCTTTACAAATCAAGTACTATGGTAAAGATGTTCCTGTGCAAGGAACCGCGGAAAAATATAAATGGATAATCTGACCCTGTAGTCATAATTTGTGTGAAAAGGAATTAAATTTGTTGGTGTTTTACTGCCGTTTTTCCAAACATTTTACCATTGTAGATCATCTGTGTGTTCTGTTCAGAGAACAAGAGTAGTATGCTAGTGTGCTCTTCCGAACATAGCTGCTCTCTTTCTCTTCTCAATTTCATGCTTGCATGCCAGTGTATTTCAGCGCTAGCCAACTCTGCTGGCACGCTACCTAGTAAAACAGGTAAGCTCAGTGGCATCGGAAAAAAAAAAGTTGGCTAACGCTGAATCAAACGAGTACTCAAGCATTTTATCTTCATCAGATCCCCTTCTCAGTCATTTATCCAAGCTGTTTTTCTCTCTCTAGACGTTACTAATGCGGACGCTAAGCTGGTCTCGGACACGCCCCCTGTCCCGCCCCCTTTCCTCCCGGTAGCTCTCCTCCAATCGTATCTTCTCCATATCCGGCCCTTGTTCTCCACTGCCGTTGCCTTGATGTTGTGGTGACTGTGTGCTGGGAGGCGGGGTTTGTTTAAAAAGGGGCGGGGTCTTGGTCTTGGCAACCTTGTCAAAGAAGGCAAAATCAGCTACATACTTTCCGGATGGGGACAGGGAGACGACGGGAGGAAACTCGTAGCCCCACAGGATCTCGTCGGGCAGGTAGGAGGTGCGGACCTGGCAGGTGGCCGAGGTCGGCTCTACGGTAGCGCTCATGATTACAAGCAACTCAAAGTCAGCCAGCTCCGGATCCGTCCAACCACCACCTTGGAAGGAAAGATACGTAGTGAAACAAACTTACAGTAGCGTACAGTATAATTCAACCCATGTTGTTCTAAAACTGTACAAATTTCTTTCAGGATGATGAATGAAAACTGTGGCAAAGCTCTCAAGACATAACCAAAACTTGCTTTGTTATATTAAATAGTTTTAGGGTAGTTTTTAGGGATTTTTCAGAATTTAACATATTCTTAAAGGGGACCTTTTATGAAAAATTCACTTTTATATTGTTTTTGAACATAATGATGTGTCCACAGTGAACACAACCACCCTAATGTGGTAAGAATCCATCCACTCAGTTTGTTTGTTATTTTCCCCATAAATCTGAAACAGTCTCTCAAAATTAGCCATTCAGGAATTCACTCCAATGTGACGTCATATTGGAACAGGCCCCTCCCACGACTGGCATGGAATCTGCCTGATTAGCATAGCTCCTCCCCTCAGTGAGCTGTACACCATCCGCCATGTTAATCTCCTCTAGAGCATTTAACAGCAGCGTTCAAGAAAGAAATGTGCTCTTATTAAAGCTACTAAAGTTATTCAGTCAAGAGCAGTGATTTTCTGTTTATATCTCTTGTTGTTTGATTCATATTAACAGCAGATATATCAGTAGGTGCTGTATATTACGCTGCTGTCACTTTAATACACAGATCTAATACACACATGTGATTTCTTTACATTCACAGACATAACCGACTGTATTTATGTGAATCTTGTGTGACAGCTTAAGCGCAATAAGACGTGAAAGAGAACTTAGTTTAATACTCACAGGACGCGCCGTCTGACACACAGCTTTCTGTGCGCGTGCTTCGTGAGTGTGTGCTCAGAAAACCAAATCTCAGAGGTTTAGACTGATATGGCTTTAAACGCATGCAGATAATAAACTTTCATGATGAAGAACTGCAATGTCACGTGAGCGCGATAGAGATAATCATCAAAACCAAACAGATGTTTTAGTTTTTGGCAGAGTATCGGAGGCACAAGCTGTACAGGCTCCGCCCTCTTCTGGAAAACGGGGCCGGGAGCGACAGCTCATTTGCATTTAAAGATGCAAGCACGAAAACAGCATGTTTTTCCTTCCACTCAAAAATGGGCACTTACAACATGAAATAAAAAAAATTTGTGGGGTATTTTGAGCTGAAACTTCACACACATTCTGGGGACACAAGAGACTTATATTACATCTTGTAAAAAGTGGGCTTAATAGGTCCCCTTTAAAAAAAACAAAAGTCGACGGGTTTAGAACAACATGGAGGGGGTTAAATGACAGAATTTTTATTTCTGGGTGAAGGCTTCCTTTAAAATTAAGATGAGCATAAAGCCCTTTACAATAAAATCTGGCACCATGCACACACTTTGCATCAAAACAGAGAGCAGCAAGACAAGCAGATAGTTTAACACAATTCAGAAACGTGTAAAAAAAAAACATATGTGATGCTGTGCAAGGAAACTTATGGCTCATACCAGCAGAAATACAAATGCCTTCACTCGTAAACATGCCATTCACCCACTGACACACACTCACACACACACACACACACACACACACACCTGCATCAACATCCCACATTCAGAGCAAGAGACGGTCATCTGTGAAAACAGTCTCTCCTTTAACCCAGAGCCAGTTCTGCATTCTGGGAGCAAAAAACATGGGGTTTCATAACCCACAAACACACAAGATCACTTCATCATGCTCACAAACATTTGGCAAAGTGTGTTTCTGCAATGCTTACACATTAACACACAAACATCAGATACTGCATTATAAATATTGAGCTAAGTGTCATTATTTTACAGAAAGACATCACAAAAACATTTCAAAGATATTAGTTTGCAAGATCTGTAATTTTTTTTATTGATAACGATAAAATATCACAAATGGTGTGATATTTTCTAATGCATTGACATTAAGCGTGACATTAAGCGTTCAAAACTGTTTAGGGCTAGCGTGTATAGACAGAAGCATCATATATAACATAAATGCTCATAAATTCACAGCGCACTGGCTAATTAATGCAAACGCATCGATGTGCTCATTAACAGTTTGGTGTCGTTCACATGCTGATCGTGGCAGAGCTCAGTGGAAAGACCCTCGGGGGATGTCAGTGTGTTTTCTAGCAGAGCTGATGTGGCCTCTGGCTGTGTCTTTAATGCGTTTGAGAAAAAGAGATACTTATATATGGGTCATTCCTTGCAGAGCATTTTCATGTCCCCATCAAATATGATACTGAATAAAGGAAGAAAATCATATTAGTTACTTTTCTTTTATTAAAATATAGTAAATAAGTAAACAGTGGAGTACATTTAGATGACAAGTTGTCTCTGGGTGCTAATTTTTTCATATAAAAAAGCTGGTTATTTATGAAGATATATTTCAGTATATCAGTATTTTCACTGTATAGGCAAGAATAGTAGAAACATTCTTTAAAACATCTCATTTCGCGTTGTACAAAAGAAAGAAAGTGACAAAGGTTTGAAGTAAATGATAACAGAAATGAAAACACACTGCTCTCATTTGACCTGGGCTGCACGATACTGGGTGGAATAAATGACATTGCAATAGTTTGTCTTTCTGCAATATATATTGCAATATGGAAAAATTACAAGAGTTTCTTGAATATCTTCTAAATAATTAATTGTAATTAATTAATCAATTGCAGAAGGATTGGGGTCATTTTGTTGGGGAGTGAATCTGCAGAGAAAATAAAAATAACTTAACATTAATTCAAATAATTTGGAAAACTGACTTTTTAGTTCAACCCATCATTTTAAGGTTGACCGATTTGAGAAAAACCTGGAAAAGTTGGGTGTTCACATCTGGTGTTCTCTACAAGAAACAACTCGAACCATATACCATAGTTAGTAACCATTAAGTAAAAAGTTTGATGAAAAAAAAACTTGAGTTCCACTTGAGTTTTCATAGGCCACATTCCCACTTTTGACCCATTCAGTATGACTAGAAAATATTGATATGCTTTTATATTAAAAAACTGTATTGATTAATAATAATAATAATAATAAGTAGGGGTGTAACAAGATCTCATGCAACAAGATCTCGCGAGATTAAAGTGTGACGAGATTTCTCGGTGAGGTGAAAAGCTGAAAAGCTTCAATTCCATCAGCTCATCCAATACGAGCTGTTCGAGCCGTACGTAGTGCGCAGCATTGATCACGTGACGAGAAGACCGACAGGACCGTGGCAGAGGAGTCGTTGCACAACAGAAGCATCAGACAAATGTCTTATCTTGTAAAATGCGTGTTCAGCATCACCGCTCCCTATTCACAGAGTACACATGAACACGAAATTGAAAGTGAAAGTAAACCCGAGCTTTACAGTGCTTGAGTACTGTTGTCTTTTACTGCATATGATTGTTCATACTCAGAAAGTAGAACTGAAATGCCATTCATTACAAGATGAGTTAAAACATTTCAAATGCACTTGCAAATGCAACGTCACACCCCTAATAATAAGTAATTTTATTGCATAGTACAATATAGTACAATGGTAAAATAGTAATATTTCTGTCTTACACTGAGCTTTGATTTTGGTGGTTTGTCGGCAAATAAATGAATGCACTGCCGGTTTCAGCAGTTTTGATTCTCTGTAAATGAACCGAGGCTGTCTGAGATGCTGAAACTCTATTGTCCGATTTCACAGAGAAGGCTTAAACTAGTCCCAGACTAAAATGCAAGTTTGAGCTGTTTTAACTGAAAGCAACTTGCACTGACATATCTTAAAATATTTCTCAAGATGCACACCAGTAATGCACACATTTAAAATGCATGTGGCAAACACACAAGCCATGTTTACCATATGTGATGCACTATGAGTGTTTATATTGGAATAAAATCCTACAATAAATCTGTTCATATCTCTTTACAAGACTTGGATTAAACCCATTCATTAAGCTCGATTGAACACCTTTATGACTTTTTGGATCTTCTAAGTTTTGTTTACCTGGACTATCAATGAAGGGACAAAGAACTTTCAGCTTTTATTAAAAAAATATCTTAACATGTGTTTCGAAGATTAACCAGTTATATAGAGTGAGTAAATGATGCCAGGATTGTAGTTTTAAGGTGAACTGACTCTCTTAAAGCCGTATTCGTGAGTGAGCGTCCTGTTGAGTGGTTCATATGGCTTTATGCTCCAGCATGCAGAGACCCGTGTCTCTCCTCAGCCTCTTACACAAACACAATGCCACATTCAGCAGACGGGCACACTGTGCATTTAGTTTTTTTTTTTTTTTTTTTTTCTATAGATTCATACACACTGTGGGCACACATCCACACACGTACGTTTACACACAGCCACTCATGCTTTTACTGTAATGCAGCGACACGCTTTCGTACACGTTTTTAAAACCGGTGCCAGTTCTTCTTTCAGCTCCATTCATGTGCAAATGTGCTTCCATGGGAGCATTCTGAATAGCTATTTCTACTTCATATTAACTAATGTTATGGTCAACTCAACATAAAAAACAGAGTCATTTCTGCTTTGACAAGATGACACAGCAAGTCTTCAAGAGTTTCATTTGGATTAGGCACCATTAGGCGTAAGTGGGGTCTATTAAGTATAACCCTATACCGTATAATCCACCTACAGTCAATTACACTAGGGCGATCTGGCTAGACTACAAATGCGATGAGAAACAAGCATTGAGAAAGAGAGAAGGACACTAGAAACAAATACACAAGGAGATGCACGTACAGGAAAAACCCATAGGCGTGATGAGAGCCGTATTCAGTGCAAACACGGGGACCGGAGGGTCTGATAGCTTGGGCCCTCGATGGGGTAAAGACTGGGACCGTAACTGGATCCACGACCTGCGTGTCAGCACCAGGAACTGGGCTGCTTTGTGCTTCTAATGAGACGCTCTGGCACGCTCTCATACACGCATTCCAGCCAAAGAGAGAGAATGTATAAAAGAAAGAGGGATGGGGGATTGGTAAAGCTACTTCTGCAGAGAAAGTGAATGGGGGGGAAAGAGGGAAAATGAGAAATACAGCTCATCTGCCAATAATAGAAACCCCAAGTTCCTGTAAACATGCCACCCCCCAGCCTAAGTCATTATTCAATTTTCTACAACTCACACTAAAACTTTGTGTTTACTGCAGAGATCATGAAGTCTGCTTCTGTCTTTTAACCTCCAAAAATTCAATTAACATTTTTCCCACAAAGGATTTGTATGATTTCTCAAACTTCAATCCTGACACCAGAGTTCCTTGCTGAACAACATTTTGAACTGGTTTAAGCTGGTCTTTCTGTTTGTCAAATGCCTAAAATCCATTATAAACCATCAAAACGGACCAACCTAGGCTGCTTTAAGCTGCTTTTCCCCCCCTGATTTTTTACACTGAAACCTGCAAAAACTGAATAGGCGTTCACTTAGTTGATGGCTAACAAACATCTTGTTTTATGATGCAGGGAGATCTGTTAGTAACCAGAACACCTGAGACATAGGGCCCTATCCCACACCCAGCGCAATGCGACGCCAGGCGCAACGCAAGTGTTTTTTTGCTAGTTTCAGCCCAACATAGTTATTATTTTCACGTCCAGCACCACGTTGTTTAAATAGCAAATGCACTCACACTCATCTGTTCGCCCATGGGTGTGCTGGTCTGAAAACCAGGTGTGTTCAGGTGCATTGTTGGCGCGTTGCTATTTTGAGGAACTGAAAACGACTGTGCCATTGACCAACAAAAAGTATCAGTATTTTTTGTGTTATTTCACGAGATTATGTGTATTTGGCGTGCTGTCCGGGAGAGGGCTCCAGGCTCGGAATTTTGGGCGGAATCCAGAGTATCCCCCCGTGATAGAGATAGTCTAGAACTAGACTGCATTGTATTATGGATTGTGTTGACGTATAATTAGAGTTTATTAAATCAAAGTGATGACATGGGGTGGTGGAGGGATGCTAAAATAAAAACGGTCAACAAAAGAAGGTAAATCTGATGTATATATATATATATATATATATATATATACCTCTTATCGTTGATTAAATTGATTAACTTAATGTGTTTACTCGTGTTTAATTAGGTTTATCTGAACGTGCTACTCACGAAATTTGTTAATAAAACATCACTTAAAGGGCGCGTTAGTAGGCCTGTCACGATAACTACTTTTTGTTTTGTGATATATCGTCCCAGAATTAATTGCGATAAACGATATTATTGTCATTTTAATACTATTTTATGCCACTGAAAATATAATCCTAATATAACAGCATAACAAGTACACCTACACACTTTCAAATTACAATCTTTTAATTCTTTAAATCATGGAAATTAAGGGTAACAAATACATTATCCTAAATAAAAAAAAAAAAAAAAAATTAACAAATAGTAAATAAACATTTTCCCTTCTGAAACGGCTTTAACACTCGTCATTCTGCGTTGACATTTATATGTGCACTGGAAAAGGGGATTGCTTTGAAATCGAGTCCATTTGGGCTTATTCTTCCAAACTGTCAGTAGTTGTCAGAAAAACACTAGAACGCCTCAAATGGCGCCTTTTTTCACCTGTCGATAACTGCTCTGTGCATGAAGGAACTGCCCGAGAACCACTTTCGCCTCCGTCATCGAGTAAAATGTTGGTGACATTCATGATCATGTAAACATAATGGGCGATATATTGCATCACAAAAAATGTTTGAGGTCATGTATACATATTGTGCGATATATCGATATATTGATTATTGTGACAGGCCTACGCGTTAGTAATATGTGCCTATAGGCGGTGCACAACGAGTGTACACTGCTTATTACACACACAGGGACACGCAGCAGCACACAAACATTTTCAAATATTAAAAATAAAAGGATTCCTCTATGTAAATAGTGAATCCACCATGATGCAAAGCAACTGGCTTTTAAAGGGAATGGGAGATGAGGCTCTGATTGGTTTAATGCACATTACGCCAAAACACACCCATGACTCAATAAGAGACAACCCTTTTGGATCATGTTTGGATCAACCCGTTGTTAAACTAGCAAAAGTGGATTTGGACGCCCTAAGTGCACCTGCGCCATGCACTTCAGACCATGCGCTCAGGTTGTTAAAATAGGGCCCTTAGTCTCATTATCACTGGATTTGGAAATACTTCAATAAATAATTACAGTTGCATCAAAAAACAAGCTACGCTTGGCTAATCAATTCTGATACTGGTTGTTTGCCAAAGTGTTATTATTATTGCTTAAACTCAAGAGTTCAGCCAGGTGCATACTATATGATTTTAGCCACAATTTGGCCGTCTGAGACTAATTTTACGAATGCTAAAAGATTCCAATGATCCTAGGCCAAAATCTGAAGTCTTTGATCACTTGTTTGGCCAATAAATGACTATTGCGATCAAATTTTTCCTCAGATGAAATTCTGGCAGTATCAGATTTTACACATAGTCCTGCAGTGTTTTGACATCAAAGAAAGTGTTTCTCATTCACAATTATGTGGTGTCGTTTATTTGTGTTCAACTCCTAAATACGATCAATGACACACAATTACATTTTGACTTGGGGTAGCAAGCAGAAAACCCAGAACACCCAAGCAACTACTAAAATAGAAACCACCTAGTGCACCCTATCAACTGCATAGCAATGCCCTAGTAACCAGCCGCAACACCCTAGAATCATGGCAGCAAGTTTTGCACAGACAAACAGTAAATCTAGTTCACATTTACCCTCATGATTAATCCAGTAGAGGCAAAGTGGAAACATAAATTGAGCCACTTTGGCCAGCCACGCGCACTTGATTCAGGTGTGAAGTGTCAGTGGAAACAGGGCACCAGCATGTGCTCAAAGTGGCAGAACTCCCTGAGCTTTCTGCCTGCTGCGTGACCTCAGCACTGAAACAGAGCTTCTCTGGTGTCTTTGACACCTCTCCCCACACTGCTGTTTCACGTTTCTCTCGTGCAGCACTCTATCCTCAGAGAAACTCAGCCGAACCACGCTGTCCCTGTTCTCAGGTGTATCCTACTGACAGTTTTCATCTGCCACTATAGCTAGTGCCACCTCTGCACTCCCGCACAATCACAAAAAAGCTCAAATTAGTTGTATGTTTTTCAAAGTGCTAGAAGATGATTTTAACAAAAGCAACTTTATAGTACACATTTTATCAGTTCATGCATACCCTGAGAATTGAACCCATGTTCTACTTTCTAAGCTACAGGAATCTCTACACCAGTTGTTGGCGTAACCCCATGGAGTTTCCGGCATGGGAGACGGCACGCTAACAAAGACACTAAAGACCACAGTCTCTAGCGTCAATCGCTAGGGCGCCTCTTGAGGCAAGAGGAGTGAGGTTTACCTGCACAGTTCTTACTAGCTGGCCTCCATTACACTCACCCTCCCTAAACCTTAGTCCCATCTCGGGTCATGGCACCAATGTAACCCCTCCAGTTCTACTCGCACCGCAACGAGGGAGATTCGAACCAGCGTTTACGGCATGGGAGGCCGTAGACGCTGCTAACAAGGTGTGCTAACAGGCGTGCTAACAAGGACGTTAAGGGCGCCTCTTGAGGCCAGACACAGTGAGGTTTATCAGCACAGTTCTTTACTAGCTGGCCTCCGTTACACTCACCCTCCCTAAACCTTACTCCTATCCTGGGTCACGGCACCAATATAACCCCTACGGTTCTACTCTCACCACAACAAGGGAGATTCGAACCAGCGTTTCCGGCATGGGAGGCAGGTGCGTCAACAAGGATGCTAAAGACCACAGTCTCTAGCATCTGTTGCTAGGACGCCTCTTGAGGCCAGTGGAGTGAGGTTTACCTGCACAGCTCTTACTAGCTGGCCTCCATTACACTCACCCTCCCTAAATTTTACTCCCATCCCGGGTCACGGCACCAATATAACCCCTATAGTTCTACTTTTACCACGACAAGGGGGATTTGAACAAGCGTTTCCGGCATGGGAGGCAGGTGCGTCAACAAGGACGCTAAAGACCAGTCTCTAGCATCTGTCGCAAGAACGCCTCTTGAGACCATGGGAGTGAGGTTTACATGCACAGCTCTTACATCACACTGGCAACACCAACCCTTTCGACACCTAAGGTTGCACCAGCTGAAATTATGTCTCCTCTTCCTTACATTTACACAGTTGGCAGATGCCTGGCCCAAGACCTAGTTGAGCCACAAAGATACCAGTTCAACTTCCATTAAAAAGTAAGGAATGTGTTTTCAGATGGGATACTGCATTTTATACTGCATTTTGGAATTCCAACATCATGACATTTTATTGTTCCAGTAACTCCTCTAGTTCTCCAAGGTTTGCGTACCTTTGGCAGCCCAGGCCCGCATTGGGCTGCTGTCATCTATCACATGGTAGAAAGTGAGGGGCAGAATGAGGAAGGGACTGTCAGTGGACGTGTCCACTTGGAAGGCTACATTCCTCTGGTCTAGACGTACCGTCTCACCCTCTTTAGTCAGTGATGTCTGCAGGAGCTTACCTGTCACCTGAGAAATCAGAGATATGATGAGTGGCTCTATGAATATGAGATTCACCATTATTTCATCTGAATTTCACAGAGATGCATTTACCTGGCAGCCCAGAAGGAGGCTCTTACGCATGTTAGCGACACGGATCATGAGACAAGGCCGGCCCTCGTGATTGGCGACCACAGCATGCTGACTGAATTTCACCGTCTCACCACGTTTTTTCGGCCGAGCTACCTACACGTCACAGAATAAATGTACAATTTAAATCAGATTTTGTTCCAGATCTAGTCATTAATTTAGTTCCAGTAGGGCTGCACGGTTAACTGCAATAAAACCTGAAATCACAATATGACTGCAATTAAATTAAAGACATATATGTGCTGTGTTTTAGAATAAAGTACAGTTATAATATTTATAAAATTATTAATATTATTACTATTAGATTTTCTTAAATATTCTAAAATAATTTTATTTTACAGTAAAATATTATAATTGTGATATTAACAATCATATTTTTATTTACAGTGTAAAATTAGTGCAATGATATGGAAAAAAAGAATGTTGTGTGAACGGCACCTTACAATTAAAACTAAAATGCTGTGTTTACCCAAATTTTGAGAGTGTTGTACCTTGGCAAGGAAGGTTCCAGTGATGAATATCTCCATCACCATGGTAATGACAAGCTGGACAATGAGCAGGATAATAGCAAGTGGGCATTCCTCAGTGATGCAGCGAAAGCCGTAACCGATCGTAGTTTGCGATTCCAGGGAGAAGAGGAACGCTCCGGTCAGAGTTTGGACCTGCATCACACACGGCGTGTGGTTGGATGGAGGGTCAAACTCTAGTGAGGAAGGACAAGACCCAGAAATAACAGGGTTGCAATTTCATATGAATATTTATAAAAATAAAATATAGTTCCGCCTGTTATTTAAGGCACAGTTGAAGAGCATCCTCACCTAGCAAATCTCCATGCACAAGCGCCACCAAGTACCACAGCACACCAAAGACAAACCAGGTGCCAGCGAAGGTGGCGGAAAACAGGAAAAGCTTGTAGCGCCACTGCATGTCCAGAAAGGTCGTCCACAGGTCACGCAGGTAAAGTGCCCCTCGGCCGGTGACGTGTTCGATGCGTACGTTGCTCCGCCCATCTTTAGATAGCACCCGTCGACGACGTCTCAACGCCGCAGGTCCGTTTCCTGTTGAAGCCCCGCCTCCTCCACCCAGGAGTGGCTTTAGAACATCTGTCTGTGTTTGGGAGTGGCAGACTTTCTGTGGGGAGGGGCTACGGGAGGAAGGGGGCGTGGCTGAGGTCATAGCTAGGAGGGAAGAGAGACATGCTTTAAAATGTGCATGTTCACTGATCAATATACAGAGACATTTCATGTCATTTTACAGTAAAATGTAAAACTTTTTTGGGGAAAATCAACTTTTTTAATTTACAATGGTTTATGAAAAACCATAAACTAGTTTTTATTTATTAATATTTATCTAAAACTCTAGATAAAGATTGATAAAGCTTAAAGCACACTGGTTGTGATGGGGAAAAGATACAGACTATTTAATTCTGTAATTAGGATAATTTTCAATTATGTAACATGTTTTTCTGTGACGAACACTGCAATGATCAGACAATGATATAATACTGTGCCTCATAAAAGTGACACATTTAGAGTTCAATGGCATGAATTTTATAATATATCTGTAAAGAAAACACAGAAAATCAGTGCATTTTGTAAGTGATTCGCCATATAAAGCAGTTCAAACTTTGCAGAGCACAATACCTACTGCCTTCATTACAAACAATGCACTTTTCCCCTCAAAGACAGTCAACATGGCAGGTTTTCACAAAAAAAAAAAAATCTCATTTTGCAGAAAGAAAACATGTTACCACCCTTATAATGTTTTGCATTGTTGCATTATTTTCAAGACAATAAAGCATGTTTTACCCCACAAATCTTATGAATGTAATGTGTCTGGTATTGCCACAGCCTCATTATCTCAGCCTTATTATTTTCTTTATCTTTTAAGATATTTGTAGTGTAAAATGTAACCTAGACATCTCTTTGAGTGTTCAGGTTGATAACAAGTGCACTGTTGTGATCTGTCAGTTTCAGTTTTCATATTGCCATTTATATTTTGCCAACAATTCAATTTATTTCTCTAATTTTTCTGGGCAGCATTGGACGTTATCAGATGGGACTCACACAAGCCACAGTAGATTACAGAAACTACTAGTATCGAGTTACTCTGACATAAAAAGTAGTTCTTTTTAATGAAATAACTGTTAGGCCTTCCCTGTGAGAAACCTGTCACCTTATCGTTATCTGTAAAAACTAGGTCGTCTCGTAGCATTATAGAAGAAATGGCACATGGGAAGAGAGAGGGCTCTATCTCTATCTGAAAGACATGCATCGTCCAAGTAAAGAGAGACACATTAGGGACACATTAGCGACTCTCAGCAGTATCTAAAAAAACGACTTCTCTAAGAGCCTAAATGGGCAAAGTAGCTTTCTCAGCGATCTTTATCACGGACACGTGAGCACATCCTTCTCTCCCGAGGTTTATGTATGCCAAGAAGGGGTACAGGGCCGGGTTTGGGGGGCCGACCCTGGTGGTCTACATTCAGACCCTCCAGCTGCCCAAGCGCATTAAATGCCCCTCATTCACACAGTGGAAGCAGCTGCCCTTTCTCATTTAAAGGCTAGTCGTCGACGCCGACCGACTCACATGCCATGCTCGCTTGGCCCGGGTGAGCGGTGAAAAGGGTGACTTATTATTCACCATCCGAAAACACAAAACCGCAGGAAGGAATCAGAGATGAAAAGAACACCACAATATTCTCTGCATTCCTCTGTTACACTGAGGATGACGTTCACCTTTATGAACTTTGTTTCAAAGTAGATGCTGCTTGGACAGTTTTTCCAATTACTGACTTCTCACTCACTTCTTCCACGGCTTTAGCTCGAACGTTTTTGTATGCAAGCCACACACTATCTATCTAGATGTTGTTAGTGCAGACGTGCAGATGTTGAGAACATTTTAAGCTCCACAAACAACTTTCCTTTCTCTAATTCTTTAGAAATACATCTACGATGGCCTCAAAAGTATTTGGACACTTAGGGCCAGATTTACTAACAGGTTGCGCCACCATGCTGTCAGGATTTACTAAAGACACGCAGTGAATCATTAGCGCTGTGAAGGCATGGACGGTTATTTTTGCGGCTGATCTTATTGCATATGCATTTGTAAGAGTTTCTCTTTCAGATGCAAAACTTATGGTAGGAGAGTATTGAAATGAATCATGCAAGGTGATTTACTAAGGTTTGTGCTTGTCATTTTACTGGTGTTTGCGCCCTTATTTAACACATGAAAAACCAGACACTAATTTACGCTGCTCTTGATAGGTTGTGTTGGTCTGGCTGTGTCTGTGTGCTTTAATTTGCGTGTCGTGAGTAGATCACGCGAGGAACTTTCCACCCCCATTGGCGCTTTTTTGGAATTGCTAATTTGCCCTGTTTAGTAAATCTGGCCCCTGAAGGGATAGTTCACCCAAAAATATGTAATTCTGTCAAAACCTGTATGAGTTTCTTTCTTCTGCTGAACACAAAGGAAGATATTTTGAAGAACGTTTGTAACCAAACAGCTGATATTTAGTATATATAGTATTTTTTTCCATGCTATGGGAGTCAATAGCTGCGTTTCCATTACCCTTCAAATTGCATAAATTAAAAATACACCCAGTGGAAAAACATACATTTCTCAAAAACACCCAATATATGGGAAAAAAAAAGCTTTTAAGCTCACATGAGGTGTTTTTTCAGGCAATTCAAATTTATTTATTTATTTTTTTTCACACTTACAGGTCGCCTGGCGTGTGAAAAAGTCTATCATTCTTTAAAGATGGCGCTGTATGTTTGGACAGAAGACGAGACAGACAAAAGAACTACAGGCATACTGGATTCTAAACAACAGAAATCCCATAATTTATCAAGACCTCGAAGCAGATACGAGCAGAAGGAGCTTTCCTTGCCATTAATGCTTGGATAACTATGTTTCCTTCGATTAAAAATGCCTGTTTGTCTATTAGTGTCTGTTTACATCAAGTGCAAATGTTGGCACGTGCTGGTTTGGAACAACTTGAGGGTGAGCAAATGAGGACAGAATTTGGGTGAACTAACAATTTAAGCAATTCTTTAAGACAAGAGCTCTAAAAGTTTTGTCAAAATTTCTGACTTCTTTAAATACATGAGATTTTAGAATAATATTTAAATAATTTAACAACACATTTGCATGTTCACGGCTCCCTGATGTCCATTAATAGTCGGTCACATGACATGCAGGACAGGTAACGAAAAAAAGTATGTTTTTTAGTAAGTGTAAAAGGGTATAATGAGTCCTCTTTAATTCTGAAGCGTTGTTATTTCAAAATTACTTATTTTAATTTGACATTTTTATGATTTAATTATTAGCTTTTAATCAACTCCTGAACCTCAGTTTGAAAAACCTTGCTTTACGTCTTACTTTCATTACATTACACACAACACATCAACATTTTACAGAAAGAAAACACTTTTAAAGCACAACGTTTGAAATGGTAAAACAATGGCAGAACATTATGTAGTGTTGAAAATGAATCAGTACAACTGTGTGAACTTGTGGAGAACCGACTTCATACCGTCACTAAAAAACACCAGCTGGTTCAAACACACTGAAATAAAAATGATGGAGAAGTGTTTGTCCTAAGAAAAGAGATGCCAGTCTTCTCTAGTGTTTCAGAAGAGATCTCAATAATGTCCAAACTAGGGCTGCACGATTTGGGGAAAATATCTAATTGCGATTATTCTGGTAAAATTGCGATTTGCGATTTAAAATGTGATTTTTATTTTTACAAATGAAAAGTGTGTGTATATAACATTTTGTGTTTATATATTAGTATGACTAATAAAAATATTTAATAAAATGAGAAATATTTAACATTTTTATTATTAAAATTAGAGTATTTAAGAATAAATATAACAATATAATAATAATAATAATAATATTTTAGAAAAAAACTGCTGGGTTACCTGTGAATATGCTGGTATTACTATGACTAAAAATCATTAGAAAGCTTTTTATCTGTGATATCAATTTCTTAAAGTCTATGTCTTTAATATGAAATATGAACCTCTTATGCATCCACTGTGGGGGAAAAATCTCCTGTACACTGAAAGAAAAATTTGATTGTCATATAAATTCTTTTGGAGCAAAGTATTATTTTTCATATTTTTTACCCGAAAGATTAATTCATACTGGAAGCCAGAGGGCGCCCTCGAGCAGAAACACACATTTGCCTCAGAGAAGTAATCGTTTTCAGGAAATCCCTGATGTGAAGCGAGCGCTGTGTAGCTGCATAAACCGAAGATAGAAACCCTTTGACTGATTAAACATGAAGAATAACCTCGACTGCATCAAGATATGGTGTATTTGAGCTCTTCAAGCCTTCTCGGGTATTTTCATAATAAATGATGCCGTGCTGATTGACACAGACTTTATCACTGTATAGAATACTATAGTAATGCATTGTCTGCCTCATTCTGTGATAAAGAAGCCACATCAGCTCACAAACACTCGACTGACGACATGAAGTGAGTTAAATCGTGTTATTAAATGTATTTTGTTACTAGTTTGTTAAGATGTTTGACGCGTGTTGCTCTTTCAAACTCACGTTACAACTCAAACATGCAGTGCTTTCAGACGGAGCAGCGTTTACTCCTGATCACAGAGCCGCTCTTCGCTGACACGCTGGGCATATATTTATTTCATTAAAATCGCAGCCTTTGCGCTTTCATAATTGCACACAAGCAAAATCGCGGTTAATTTCGATTAATCGTGCAGCCCTATCCCAAACTGTGCTCAGATTCGCCAAGACTCCTAGTCTGCAATTGAAATATCAACTTCTTGATTGCTTGTATCCTTGCAAAATGATATATTTATATTTTCACCCAGCTGTAATCTGCTAAATGTGACTGTATGGCACAAATATATCTTAAACATTAACATCATGATTTTCTGTAAAGCTGCTTTGAAAGCACTATATAAATGCAATCAGTTCATTAAATTCTTACAGGACCAATGATCTGAGCTGCTATACACTAATTTTATTGTCTATTTACTATATTAGTGTCTATTTACATAAAGTGCAAATAACCCGCCTTGTTGGCAGAGGCTATTTACACTAACTCCACCCACTGATGTCTAATTGGGCCAGACATTACAAAAGATAATGTTGGATTGTCAACAATAGCAATAGTGTCGATGCGTAACAAATTTTGGCGCAAATCGACCCGAGTTCGAGTTCAACTTTCCCATCACATATCAGATTGGAGCCAGGGCTGGGAGATAAAAAGATAACGCTATGTATCGCGATAGACACGTAATCGATTTCAATAAAAAATGCGTTCGATAAAACGTAATTTTTTTTTTTTTTTCTTCGTCGGAAGAAATCAGAGGTTGCGAAGCAAGTTTGGTTACATGAACAAAGGCACTCACTATCTGGTAACCTAGCAACGTAGGGAATGACACGCTCACAGCCAATCATGTAACAGTATCATGTTTGGTTCAGTAACAGAACCGGCGTGCAGTGATATGGGGAAAATGAGTGCCATAGCGAGCGAGGAGAGTGTTGATAAATCAGGAAAACAAGTCAGCTCGCCAGTATGGCAGTCTGACCGTAGTCAGAACAATGTCGTCTGCAAATTATGCAAGATCGTCGCCCCCACCAAGACTGGTAATACCACAAACTTATTTAACCACCTTCGTCTGGCTCCGCAGCGCGAGCCTCCGCCTCGTCCGTTTGGGGAAGTGTTTATACTCGACACACTCGCCGAAGTAAGGTACACACGTGACAATGTGTACTTTATTAAACTTTACCAAAACCACACTGTGTAAAACCCAGTAAACCCAGTATTCCTCGTGGCATTAGAACAGAATATATGGATGGGAGAACATGTGTACAGCTAAACTAACGATCTCTTAAACATTTTCTAATTTCTCTAAACATATTCAATTAGTTTCGTGAACATTTTTATTAAACATGGATCTTTATTTTCATTAAAAGGGCTTATTTCTGCTGTTGTTGGCTCATTTTGTAAACATAAGCAACTGATTTAGACTGCAAACTGTGTGCCGGTGTGATGAGACGTCATGCTCGGCCAGATTCATGCAACTTCGCGGAAAGTTCACCACCAAGCAAAATGGGGTCTCGCACTCTCAATGTGCACGACCGCCCACTCGGCGTTGACGTCATTTTTGCCGCGCACACCCTCACGCTCGTGCGGACGCGTCGCGTATAAACATATTTACATTTGAATTATCTGAGTGTTTTCCATGGCTGTGTTGACATTTCTGCCTTTATAACTGAGGGGATTATAATCAGAGGAAGGTTAAGTTTAAAATAAAACATTTTAAATGTAATATATTTTTCTCCTTTTAAATGTAAAATATCAATAATTATCGATATCGACCGATATGAAACACCTATATCGTGATAGTTTTCAGCGGCATTTATTTTCAATAAAAGTGAAGACAATATTCAAAAAGTGGAAATAAAGTGTCTAACGTGTGTTTAATAATGACGTGTTTATCGGTTAGGGGTAGGTGGCTTTATTGTCCCAATAAAGCGGCATCCATTTAATAATAAATCCATTTTAATAAATATAATAATTTACACTCTATGTTATTATTGCATACCGTTTAATGTACAACAACACTGAGGTGCAAATAGAAGCTGCCACTATTTATAAGTATAAATAGCATCTAACTACTATTTACACTTAATGCAAAGAAAATACTGCTATTTTTTACATATATTTTTAGTGTATATCTCTTGCTATTTTCACTTAATTGTATTGCTCTATACACTTATTGGATCTCAAACAATTGAATCATTTGTGCTTCATCTGTGAACTTTAGGACAAACAGCAAAATCAAAGTTACTACTCAAACAAAAACATGAATGACATATCAAAGAGCAACCTCTAAAATGGTCGATACGGACAGCGGCGAAATCTTAGGGAGGACTGACTTTTCATTCATCGACACTGCCCAATCCCCCTCTCTGTGTTCTTGTTTAAATGTCCAAGTGGTAGTGTAGTCTCACTCAGCTTCTGCCTTCCGCACCAAATAAAATAAATAAATGAAATGAATGAGTACCAGGGCGATCTGATACGCTCTCCCCTCTCTGACCTCTCTCTCTCTCTCTGGACTCACACTGAGAGTATGAATAGGTATCTGTCTGGATCTCTGTGCTCTGAATACTAACACCGGCCGAGAGGGAAGGGGCGGTTCCTCACCAAGACACGTGTTAGGAGCAGAGTGTACACACAGCTGACCTTTGAACTCCGGCGAGTACGCGCCCACACGCGTGCACACAAATACAGTGCATACAGCAGACGAACGCTGACACTGGATGTGTGTTTCTCATGCTCTCAAAGACCTTTTGATCTAAAGGCTTGAAACGCATAAATTGATGCTTGTACATTTTGCCTACGCATGAATATTTTACTATGAATAAAGTGTTCAGAATACAAAACTCCTTCAACACTCAACAGAGAATTCTGTTACCATTTACACATTTCAATTTGTTATTTTATGACTAAGAATAAGGAGGCGTATCCAGACTTTTTGACTCGTATTATACTCAAATATGCACTGGTGCCATGTCGTGGCGAGAGTTTCACTGCACAGTTTACAAACTCTCTTCAACTTTTTTTGTCACTCTTCCTCTCCTCCCTCAATCTCTTTCTTTCTCACTCCCTGTCCTGTATACACAAGAATCCTTTTGTTTGGAGATGAGATGAAAGAGACAAAAGCCACCATTGAAAAATACAACACTGCATGTGTGTGTGTATGTGAGAGAGAGAGAGAGGGAGGAAGGAATGACATAGAGAGACGGACAGACTGAAAAACAGACTGATATTAAAACTCTCATCAGTATTCTGTGGCTGTGCAAACTTTTACTTTCCTCTGTTCCCCAGATCCAATGTCATTCTCACAGTCACAGTCAAATGTACTTGACGTCTGTGATCCGGTGCAAAGTGTTCTGGAAATCACTCTGCCAACAAATCGAGTCACTTAACAGATCAACATTTCCTTGACCTCTACTTAATCTATGCATGCAGGTCTGGTCTATTTATTCATTTAAATCTCCAAAATAACCAGGTTGAAAAATGAATGAGTGTGGAAAAAAAAGCAGGAAATCCAAAAACTTTGCCAGTTCTGAGGTTCGCCAGAAAGAGCCATGGGGAGCGTATCAGATCAGTTGAAAGGAGCAAAAAAAGGAAAAAAAGAAAAGACCCACGCAATGCTGTGTTTCAGTCACAGCCTATGAAATGATTTGATAGTGGCAGATATGCCTCCTCTTTTATATCTCTGCATCAGTAAATGTTATTTCTCTGCAGCTCATATGAAACACAAGCGGCGTTATTTAACTGAGCAAACTGCATATTGAAAGCTTTAAAGACACTGAAAGTTATAATTATAAATAAATTGCAGACAAATGCATTCAAGACCAAAACCAACACCTGGCGAACAAAACAAAAAACAGCTTTGCATGTTCATTTCCAGTCAAATATTTCATAACAATTAAGGAAATGCATTGTTTTTAGAGTAAACATTTCATTAAATATGAGGTCAGACTTTAGTTTAGGGTCCAATTCTCACTCTTAACTATAAACTATGACCTCAGTAAACTCCTAATTACTGCTTATTAATTGGTCAAGGGTTACTCTTTCGCAGTAAGTCGACCGGAAGCTAGTTATTTTAGTCTATAACGCTTTAAATATGGATATCGCTCTTACACAAACGCACCACTTCGGACTTTTATGTAACTTTTTTACGACCCATCAAGTCACTGCCGTTATAAAGCTGGGACAAGCCAGGACTTTTTTAATATAACTCTGATTGTCAGGTCATACACACCTAGGATGACTTGAGGGCGAGTAAATCATGGGCTAATCTTCATTTTTGGGTGAACTATCCCTTTAAGGGATGTATAATACGGTCATGCATTAATATGTGCTTTATAAGCACTAATACACAGCTAATATCCTAGTAAAATGCACGCTGACCAGCAACTAGTTAATAGTGAGAATTGGACCCTAAGCTGAAGTTTTACCAAATATGAAACTTGAATGGCACAAACTCAAATAAAAACTAAAGCAATCAGATGTTAATATAAAGAGGAAAAGGTCAAATTTGAGACAAATTAAACATGTAACTGGACATTTGAAGGGTTAACTAACTATAAACCATGACTTTTGCCATCAGTAAACTCCTAATTACTGCTTATTAATAGTTTGGTAGTAAGGTTGTTAAGTTTAGGTGTTGGTAGGATTAAGGGATGTATAATATGATCATGCATTAATATGCGCTTTATAAGCACTAATAAACAGACAATATGCATGCTGACAAGAAGTGAGAATTGGACAAATATGAAACTTGAATGACACAAACTCAAATAAAAAAACTAGAGCTATCTATTACTGACAATCAGTTGTTAATATAAAGAGAAAATGCCTAATTTTAGCAAATTCAATTACGAATTAAACAATCATACTGTACATTTTCACCTATTTGAGGTGCACCTGCAATTGTCTACCTTGCAAGGATATGCTACTACACTTGCCTTGTGTGAGGACGTGCACTGCTGCTGGATTCAAAACTGCACCCATTTCAAATATGCCTGCCTATGGCTTCATAAAGATGATCACACTCTCAGCACGCTAAGGCCCCACGAGTGAAGCTGCACTCTCGGCACTTACCTTTTACTGGGGACTTGAACGCAGAGCTCTCCGTTTGTGATTCGCAAAAGTTCACTCCTGTCTTCCGGTTTCGGGGCACTTCGGAGGACACCGCGAGGCGAAAGTTGTGGAAGAGTTCAGCGGCGGGGTCCCGTCAACACCATCATCCGCGCCAGGACAGTGACAAGCTGCGGAGGTCTCATGATGCTACAAGTTCATCCTTCAAATCAAGTTTTAAAACAATTAATGCGAGTCCAAAAATACACTACACACCTTAAATGGTATGCAATCGGTCAAGCTGGAGGATTTTATATATATACATATATATAATCGGCTCGACCGTAATAATAAGTTAAGTGTCAGTCAGTGCCTGTCCCGGTTGAATGTTACCGATTTATTATAATGTAATGCCCTCTCTCTCTCTCTCTCTCTCTCTCTCTCTCTCTCTCTCTCTCTCTCTCTCTCTCTCTCTCGTTCTATCTCTTGTCTTGTCTTAAGTGGCTCTGCTCAATAAGTTTTGTTAGCAGCTCTATCTGAAAACTTGCTCCTCTCGTCTCGGTCCTGCCTTTCATTGTTGATGAAAATACGTACTTTCAGCGCCTCGGCACTATTTAATTCATCAATTCCGTGGCCCTCCGCTCCTCCTCCCGCCCCCCCGGAGGCTCCGTCGGTAAATAGAGCCCTTGTTGAGCTCCTCCGCCGTTCAGCCTTTGTAAACTCTTCTGCTTGATTTAAATATGTCGAAATGAAGAAACTGTATGTTGCTATTGTTCGGAGGACACGTTCATTATTTATACATGCGACCTCGGATGTTGAATTAGTGCTGTGGCGAGTTTTGCTCCCTTTATTTCTCCATCCAAGCGACTCTTTTACAGTGACATGACTTTGAAGTCATGAATAACAGGTGCAAACCTTTGAAAAGAGATTCTGAAGGGGACAGAGAGAGAGAGAAATACTGTTTCGCTATACTATTGGTATTATGTAACACTATTTGTTTACTAATACGACAACTAAAATATGTATTAAAACTGTAGCTCAGTAAAAAAAAGACGCTATGAGAGTTATTTAATTTAAGCATAATGTGGATAGCCTGTTATTTAGTGAAACATTTGTGAAGAAGACTAATTAAAAGTTGTCTGTAGGCCTACAAATTATTGTTATTGCTATTGTTAATGGTGAATGGGTTGTAGTGCCAATAGACCCAAAGTTTGTGGGAGGAAAAAAAAATGAATATATTAGTTTAGATACAGAGTTCTTGTCACATTTATTGGTTTGTTTATTTGAGAGAAAGTAATTTAAATGTCGCGTCAGCAAAAACATAATGGCGTCACGCTTGATTTGACGTTGAGGCAGCAGACATTTATTTTATTGTTATTATTATTTTTTATAACAGTTTTTCTACATTAGAATCCTAAATACGGTTATATCCATCACACATAAAAATAAAAACAAACTCTTGTTGCATTTTCATTTATTTTGAAAGTAGGCTGTTTGTTTTTGGCTCTACCGGACAGCTGATCAAGTGTCTGTCATACACAACTAATGAAATGTATTAGGTTATTTCTGAAGTCTGGACAACGTACTGAAGTTTGTTGGGGCGGAAGTTAAATTTACCGCGTGCCCTAGTCGGAGCAGACACATAAATCCTCACGCGGACGGCGGTACAATCCTGTTTGTGTCGCGAGACAGTTGCGGAACTCTTTTTCACACGCGCATCAATCTCGAGTTCCCGCCCATCTGCCAAAGCGCGCGATTTCCTTGGGCCAGAAGGTTGTGTAAGTTTTAATATTTCTTTTGAGAATCAAATATACGAAATCAAGATCTCATTATTTAAGGACATAATCTGCCCTTAGAGTATGAGACTGAATATAAATAAATACATTTTGAAAATATGAATTCTGGTTGATTGGGGCACTTTTGCCATTGAGGTAACTGAGAAAAAGTGCCCCAATCAACCCAAATCCGCCCAGTCAGGGATGTAAGATGCAAATGAGAGGATGTAGATAAACAAGAGAAGAAAGGATGGATGGAAAAGAGCAGAATGAGGCGCTAAAGGAAGCAGAGGTGATGTAAGTCGTTCAGGACTCCTTTTGGCTGGACTCTGTCGGAAGAGACTTTTTTCTTCATGTTCCCTCTCTTTGTTGACCCTTTTCTCTGGCATCACACTTCGTTTGTTTACCGAACACATGGTTCGCTTGCTTTTTCCTACTCAACTTCCGTCCCCCTCTCTCTCTGTTTCTCCCTCAAGTGTCCCCTTCTGAGCTGTTGATATTCAATTCAGGATCATACCCTTTCTGTCAGTTCAGTTTATACCTCCTAAGCTGAACTTTATAGTGAGTTTCAATGCTTTTTGTAGTCCAGTCCTCAAACACTGAGTGTTGAGACTTTCATTCAGGATATTTATTCAAAGAAAGAGAGGAAACCATTACGACCATGTCTGGGATAGCGGTGCCCATCTTCTGTCCGAGGGAGCCGCTCAGGGAAGTTTTATGCCTTCCCAGTGAAGGTTTTATTTGGACAATCAGCGAGAGAAGTTTTATTAGGGTAATCAGTGCTCTGACTGTGTTAACTCCTGTAACTCACAGCTGGCCTCATGGTTCAGCCAAGGGATTCTCCCTCGTGTTCTTCCATTCCTGCAATCAGCTCCGTGGTCTCTTAGGAACCTTCGCTCCAGAGCCCTCCTGTGGCTATTAAAGAGACCGGTCCAACTGGTAGGTGTCCATCCACTGTACACTGTAAAGTCTCATTAGTTAGACTTACTTAATAAAGCACGCAAACCAATTGCCTTAAAAAAACAAACAAGTGAAATGGGAATAGTATGTTGTTCTGACAAATGCTTAGTTGGTATACTTCACTTACACAAGAGTTTAGTAACTAAAAACTAACTTGATCATTTGTTATAAATCAAAGATCAGAAGTAATAACATTGTGGCAACAATGAAGTAATGCAGAAGAAAAGTGAGGGAAGTACCAAAGTAGGGCTAACTCACAATAATAAAATTAAGGAGACAATCAATATAAGAGAAAATATAAACAAATCTTTACAAGAGTGCAAGGTAATATAATTTCTAATTAACCCAAGAGAAAAGAGGACGTAATTAGTGACACCAAAGAAAAAGAAAATAACAAAACAAAACAGTCTAACTTATAATTCAACCTCTAACCTACCTCTAACCTAACCAAATCTTTGGCATCAAACGCCCTAACTTACTCTAACTAACCAAAAATAAAACATACAAAGGGTGCCGTTCACACTCTTACCTGGGGTGTCTATACATCAAGTTATCTAAGTGTTGCGCAATGTAAGTCACGTGACATATAACCTGTCCACTTTACTCTTAGGGAGAAAACACGCCATCGAATAAACAGATAGAAACTAAAGCAAACGAGATGGCTAACTAAAAGTGGTAGCGTTAAGATAGTCACAAACCAAACAATATTGGTGATACGAATTTACGAAAACCCCACAACACAGAGCAGCAAGAAAAAGCAAGATCTCCTTCACATTCAGCTTGGGTCTTTTTAAATGCTGGCGGGAAAATTTGATTTGCCACGGAGGAGTTGACATCACACGGCCTGATGGAAATTGACAGGTTTACGAGCCAACCAAAAAAAAGAGCAGAGAGGTGGAACCTAAGAAAATGACAGAGAGAAGGGGGAAAAGAGAGAGACGCACAGACACACCTACAGGGACGTAACATTAATCAAATGTAATTGTTACCATTGTTGTGAAATTAAAGTCCCAAGTCTCCAACCAAAGGGAACACTGATCACCATAATGGTGAGTTCAAACAAAAACATTTCAGGAAAATCAACATCAATTTATAAAGTCAGATATTGTGTTGTTCCCTCAAATTATTCAGTTGTATTGACAATTCAACATTCAAGGTGACTTTGGGAGATGAGTAAAAGATTACTGTATAAGTGGAGAACATGAGTGAAAAGTCTATTAAGAATTGCCCCGCCTCAAAAAAAAAGGTTTTTTTTTTTTTTTGGCTTGACAAAATGGTACACAAACCAATCAAATAATCTTAACTTGGGAATCCTGAGTAAAAAAGGCAAAGTACACTCACCTGAAGGATTATTAGGAACAACTGTTCAATTTCTCATTAATGCAATTATCTAATCAACCAATCACATGGCAGTTGCTTCAATGCATTTAGGGGTGTGGTTCTGGTCAAGACAATCTCCTGAACTCCAAACTGAATGTCAGAATGGGAAAGAAAGGTGATTTAAGCAATTTTGGAGCGTGGCATGGTTGTTGGTGCCAGACGGGCCGTTCTGAGTATTTCACAATCTGCTCAGTTACTGGGATTTTCACGCACAACCATTTCTAGGGTTTACAAAGAATGGTGTGAAAAGGGAAAAACATCCAGTATGCGGCAGTCCTGTGGGTGAAAATGCCTTGTTGATGCTAGAGGTCAGAGGAGAATGGGCCGACTGATTCAAGCTGATAGAAGAGCAACTTTGACTGAAATAACCACTCGTTACAACCAAGGTATGCAGCAAAGCATTTGTGAAGCCACAACACACACAACCTTGAGGCGGATGGGCTACAACAGCAGAAGACCCCACCGGGTACCACTCATCTCCACTACAAATAGGAAAAAGAGGCTACAATTTGCACGAGCTCACCAAAATTGGACAGTTGAAGACTGGAAAAATGTTGCCTGGTCTGATGAGTCTCGATTTCTGTTGAGACATTCAGATGGTAGAGTCAGAATTTGGTGTAAACAATGAGAACATGGATCCATCATGCCTTGTTACCACTGTGCAGGCTGGTGGTGGTGGTGTAATGGTGTGGGGGATGTTTTCTTGGCACACTTTAGGCCCCTTAGTGCCAATTGGGCATCATTTAAATGCCACGGCCTACCTGAGCATTGTTTCTGACCATGTCCATCCCTTTATGACCACCATGTACCCATTCTCTGATGGCTACTTCCAGCAGGATAATGTGCCATGTCACAAAGCTCGAATCATTTCAAATTGGTTTCTTGAACATGACAATGAGTTCACTGTACTAAAATGGCCCCCACAGTCACCAGATCTCAAGCTAATAGAGCATTTTTGGGATGTGGTGGAACGGGAGCTTCGTACCCTGGATGTGCATCCCACAAATCTCCATCAACTGCAAGATGCTATCCTATCAATATGGGCCAACATTTCTAAAGAATGCTTTCAGCACCTTGTTGAATCAATGCCATGTAGAATTAAGGCAGTTCTGAAGGCGAAAGGGGGTCAAACACAGTATTAGTATGGTGTTCCTAATAATCCTTTAGGTGAGTGTATGTGAATAGTGCAAATTTTTACAATTAAGTTAAGACATTAAGTAAAGTGCAACTAAAAAGTGTTACTTAGAATCACTGTTGGATTTTACAGTGTAATATCAATGCAGACTATATGATGAATGTTATCATAATATTTTGTCATGCATTCTGACATTAGGGCAGTTGACAAACTGGCATTAACACTTTTGTGAAGCACAAATGACATGCAATACTCTATTAAACAGCATTTTGCTAATTATTTTATAATTGTGCATGCTTTTATGACTTGCAAATGGTGAATAAAACAACAACAGTGACAACACCTAAAATATTCTTTCCAATGGACATGATTATGCATCTTCGGATTTCTCTTCTTGAAACAGATTCCCAAATCCTGTCTGTATTGAAAAGCTAAGAAAAGAGCTAAGAACAAATACCTCCAGTAGAGGGCGGTACTGCACTAATAATCCCCAGTATGGACAGACTCTACTTGGACAATAGGATATGACAATGGCTATGTTTGTATTAGCGCTCTAACAAACTGCTCTTACGATTTCTGCAATATGTATACAGTGCATTACAAACATTTTATCACACTGGAAAATTTTACACACTTTTTACACAAAATCTAATAAATGAGAAATGAACTAAGTAATATATGGTTGTCAATCACTGAATTAAACATGCTGCACAGTAAGGTGTGGCATGTTTATGTTGCATATTGTGCATTTAAGAACACCCTACCTCATAAACAAGAGAATTGCATCTCAGGTCTGCCTCTTCTCTTCTAAACATTACAAAAGGGTTTGACTAGAATGACTGGATGTCAGATGGGGCTTCGCTCTTATTTCACATTTTTTACCTGAATTGGGATCAAAGAGGTGGAACATTGAGGTACAAAATGTGCATAGTGCCATATCTTATTATCAGTGTTTCTGCCAGTTCTTCACATAAAACTGCACTGTAAACCCTAACGCTCAAAGTAATTAATTGGTTTGAGTAGCGCCAACTCAAATTAAACAAATTAGTTCAAACATTAACTTTTATGAATATTTAGAATTTTATTTATTTATTTTGTCACTGACACATTTTAAGTAATCTGAATTGTTTCATTGTTTTGAGTTTTATGAACTTGTTTCTTTATTTTAGACTGACTTAAATTGAACCGAAACTGGGCTGGGATTTCTATTTCCCAGCATGCTTTGCTATGACACTTGAAAGGGACATTAAATGCCTAAATTAAGTGTTATATTATGTTTGTGTCAGGGTGCCTGTCTAGTTGTTGGTGTTTGTCTTGATCTCTTTGCTGTTGTGTCATGTGCCTTGTTTTCCCCACCCCCTTGTTACCTCGTTACACTCATGGCTCACACCTGTTCCTTGTTCGTTTGTCACCCTTTATATTTCTTTCTCACTCTCTGTCCTGTGCCAGATCGTATTGCTGTTTTTCAGTTCACCCTGGCTCGCTTCTCTCGTGTTTTCTAGCATTTCTAGCTTATCCTAGCTCTGGTTTGTGTCTGATCTTAGTGTTTATTTTCCTCGCATTTGTTTCTTGGGTTTTCCCTTTAGCTAGTTTTTTCCCTTTTCTTTCCTAGTCTTTTCTTTGTTGCTGCCTTCTCGTTTAGCTCTTGCTTGTCCCTGGTTTTTTCCCCTTTTATTTTGTCTCCCCAGCTCCCCTGTCTGCCTGGTCTCAAGTCCCTGCGCTTCATCTACTGCTACCATCAAGACGCTGCGCCATTTGTCGTCCTTCTCGAGTTTCTCTGGGACCTGGTTGGTTTTCTCTCTTCATTGGTTGAGGACCGCCCAAGAGAACGTTTGACTGACATGTAACACAACCAATCATGTTGTATTTCAGAAGAATTTTGTTTGTTTACTCTTTCTTTCAGTGGAAGAAAGTGTCATACAGGTTTGGAACAACATGAAGGTGAGTAACTTGCCTTTTTTTTTTAATTACATTCCAAATTATGACAAATGCATGAGCTGAAAGGTATGATTTATGTTAGGATTAAGAGTCTTGCTGTAACACAGACTGAAATGTTCAATCCTGAACCCTGATAAAGATGGTCTTCATCCTGATTTAAGAGTTTAACCCAGTCAAAGCCTTGATTTTCCAAGTAAGCTGTATGTTAATTTGATAAAGATCTTACATTTACCGTCAGACAGCCTCATATTTGATCTGTAATTTTAGGTTTGTTCTGCAGTTTCCTCCGTGTTATTGATGACACATGTTCACTCATCTAATTATGAGATCAAGGAGAATTCAAGATTTATCATCTTTTTCCTGAAACAGCTCACCGTTTGAAAGGAAAAGGCAGCAAGCTTCTCTTCTGTGGGTTTTTATAAACATGTGAAGAAACAGAAGATAGAGGTCTTTTATCTTAAGTCATCTCTTTCTGCTTTTCTCAATATAACTGTATTTCTCTTTCACGTGCAGGACACGGACAGGTTCGCATTTTGTCCTCAACTTGTTACATCTAATATGAAACAGCACGTCCCCTCAAATAGCTCATCTAATTTTCAGTTTCAGGAGGAGCACGTTACTTACAACAATAAAGGCCTTCAAGTTGACTCTTGTGAATGTCACTGGTTTCACACATGACACTGGAGAGAGATTCTCCAGATCTATGTGACTCTGTTCTACAAAGATATGTCTGAGAGAAAAACGAGAGCATGAACATTCTCTGACATCACGAACAACGTCAAAGTCCCCTTCATTACTGACAAATAGAGAAAAACTTTTTTAACTTGTTAACACAGTGTTAAGTCCAGTGCATTTCCCATTATCCATATGACTTTCTTTGTCCAATTAAGCACAAAAGAAGAGATTTTGAAGTGTTTGCTTGTCCAAGCTGTTGTTATCTATGCAATAAGATAGCTGAGGAGCAGTGGTGTTCAGCATCATTGATGTCAAACATTGTATGGATTTTGATGATAATACCCACCATTCCATGCAAAACAGTTGCTTGGATGAAAGAAAGTAGTGGCATTTTTAGGCAAAGCATCTCTCTTAAATGAATGAAGCTCTTTTAGAATTGAACACTGGGTCAGCAACCCTGATCTCTAAACTAGTATACAATGACTTGCAAAAAGCATGGAGTATTGTGCAATACTAATCGAAGACATGCAGGACATTCACTTTTATTCTCAAAATGAAACAAAATGCCACCATCATTGCACCACCCCCTGAATGCGCCAATTGCTGGCGTATAGCACAGTTACTGTATTATGCATTAACTGACCTGCACTAGGGCCTTGGCCTAAATATTTGCTAAAATAAACAGTGTCTGCACGCGATAATATGTCAGCGACAGCCCATTATTCTTTTAACAGATGTCTCTGTTTGGAATTCAGTAATGACACCTGTGTTCTTTTGATGGTCTGAGTTTTGTTGTTGCTGGGGTTTGTTGCAAAACTGTAAATTCTAACTAGTTTCCATTGTTGACCAAGTCTTAAGTGCTGGAAAGTGTTTTATGGTGGACAGAAAAGAATGCCTTGTCAATAAACTGTATCTCTTATCGTGGTTTATCACTCATATCACATCTTATTTTCCTTATGTAATCCCACTATTTATTATGAGGGTGATAAGAGAGATTACATAAGGACTGATTGATGGCATGTTCTAGAAGGGAAAGGCTGGCACAGTGTCCACATTCAGATAGTAGGTGGCAGTCTAGACAACTCGTGAAAAATTTTTCATAAGACTGATACGGCACAACAAAATCATCTGATTGGCTTTGAATAAAGTTGAATAAGAAAGATAATACTTAATAATAGCAGTTAAAACCCACCCTTCCTGTCACATCACTTTTATAATATCCAAAATTTCCTCACATGTTTCTCAATGTTCTTCCTCTTCTACTTCTTATTCTGAATGTGCTGAAAACCTGAAGTCTTTTTCAGTTCAAATATTCTGTAGTAAATTCACAAAAATGCCAAAGAGAAGCAGTGCACAAATGACTTTTGGACCCGTCTGTATATTTACTAAAGCTCTGTGTGTTTGCTGCACAAGGAAGTTCAACATTTCAAAAAAAAAAGTAATTCATGAAGGAGAGAAAACTGAGGTAAAGCCTACATTTACTTTGGTCGGAGTCCAAATATGTTTGGCTGTCAATTTCTGTAGTCAAAGTGACCCAAACACACATTACATAACATTTTTAAACACATTCAACCGTGTTTCTCAGTCACACTATATCACTATAAAAACGTTCTGTGGAGTTCTAAATAGAACGCTAAGGTTCTTGACTCAATTTTAAAGAACCTTAATTCCAAAAAGGTCGTATATAATGGGAAATGTCTTAAATTACATTCATGTTCAAGAGATGATAAGCTATGTATATGAGCTGCTTAAATGTTTATAAAATGTAATTAAAAACAAAATGTATGAATTAAAACTAAATCCATAAAATTATGGGAACCCCTAAAGCAAGGTTCCTCAGACTCGGTCCTGGAGGGCCACTGCCCTGCAGAGTTTAGCTCCAACCCTAATCAAACACACCTGAACAAGCTCATCAAGGTATTCAGGATCACTAGAAAATCACAGGTAGGTGAGTTTGGTCAGGGTTGGAGCTAAACTCTGCAGGAACCTGTAATTGAGGAACCTACCCTAAAGGGACATAGTTAAGGAAAAAAGTATGAGATGGAGGAGAAATTACACACAGGTTTTGTGACCGAATTCAAAGTTTCTCGGGGGAATGCAAATCGTTTTATGAGCGAACACAAAGTTTCTCAGGGGAACGCAAAGGTTTTGAGAGCGAACGCAGAGTTTTTCAAGGGAACGGAAAGGTTTTGAGAGCGAACGCAGAGTTTCTCAGGGGAACGCAAAGGTTTTGAGAGCGAACGCAGAGTTTTTCAAGGGAACGGAAAGGTTTTGAGAGTGAACGCAAAGGTTTTGAGAGCAAACACAAAGGTTTTGAGAGCGAACACAAAGGTTTTGAGAGTGAACGGAAAGGTTTTGAGAGTGAACGCAAAGTTTCTCAGGGGAACGGAAAGGTTTTGAGAGTGAATGCAAAGTTTCTCAGGGGAACGCAAAGGTTTTGAGAGCGAACGTAGAGTTTCTCAGGGGAACGCAAAGGTTTTGAGAGCGAACGCAGAGTTTTTCAAGGGAACGGAAAGGCTTTGAGAGTGAACGCAAAGTTTCTCAGGGGAATATAAAGGTTTTGAGAGCAAACGCAGAGTTTTTCAAGGGAACAGAAAGGTTTTGAGAGTGAACAGAAAGGTTTTGAGAAAGTGAAACAAAGGTTTTGAGAGGAACAGAAAGGTTTTGAGAGTGAACACAAAGTTTCTCAGGGGAAAGCAAAGGCTTTGAGAGAGAGTGAAGGTTATGAGAGAATGAAAGAGTTTCTCAGGGGAACGCAAAGGTTTTGAGAGCGAACGCAGAGTTTTTCAAGGGAACGGAAAGGTTATGAGAGCGAACACAGAGTTTTTGAGAGGGAACACAAAGGTTTTGAGAGTGAACGGCAGGTTTTGAGTTTTTCAAGGGAACGGAAAGGTTTTGAGAGCGAACGCAGAGTTTCTCAGGGGAACGCATAAAGGTTTTGAGAGCGAACGCAGAGTTTTTCAAGGGAACGGAAAGGCTTTGAGAGTGAACGCAAAGTTTCTCAGGGGAATATAAAGGTTTTGAGAGCAAACGCAGAGTTTTTCAAGGGAACAGAAAGGTTTTGAGAGTGAACAGAAAGGTTTTGAGAGCGAACCCAAAGTTTCTCAGGGGAATACAAAGGTTTTGAGAGTGAACAGAAAGGTTTTGAGAGCGAACCCAAAGTTTCTCAGGGGAATACAAAGGTTTTGAGAGCGAACGCAGAGTTTTTCAAGGGAACGGAAAGGTTATGAGAGCGAACGCAGAGTTTCTCAGGGGAACGCAAAGGTTTTGAGAGCGAACGCAGAGTTTTTCAAGGGAACGGAAAGGTTTTGAGAGTGAACACAAAGGTTTTGAGAGCGAACACAAAGGTTTTGAGAGTGAACGGAAAGGTTTTGAGAGTGAACGCAAAGTTTCTCAGGGGAACGGAAAGGTTTTGAGAGTCAATGCAAAGTTTCTCAGGGGAACGCAAAGGTTTTGAGAGTGAACGCAGAGTTTTTCAAGGGAACGGAAAGGCTTTGAGAGTGAACACAAAGTTTCTCAGGGGAAAGCAAAGGCTTTGAGAGTGAACACAAAGTTTCTCAGGGGAAAGCAAAGGCTTTGAGAGTGAACACAAAGTTTCTCAGGGGAACGCAAAGGCTTTGAGAGCGAACGCAGAGTTTTTCAAGGGAACAAAAAGGTTTTGAGAGTGAACGCAAAGTTTCTCAGGGGAACGTAAAGGTTTTGAGAGTGAACGCAAAGTTTCTCAGGGGAATGCAAAGGTTTTGAGAGTGAACGCAGAGTTTTTCAAGGGAACAAAAAGGTTTTGAGAGTGAACGCAAAGTTTCTCAGGGGAACGCAAAGGTTTTGAGAGTGAACGCAAAGTTTCTCAGGGGAATATAAAGGTTTTGAGAGCAAACGCAGAGTTTTTCAAGGGAACAGAAAGGTTTTGAGAGTGAACGCAAAGGTTTTGAGAGCGAATGCAAAGTTTCTCAGGGGAATGCAAAGGTTTTGAGAGTGAACACAAAAAGTTTCCCAGGGAAACGCAAAGGTTTTGAGAGCAAACGCAGAGTTTTTCAAGGGAACAGAAAGGTTTTGAGAGTGAACCCAAAGTTTCTCAGGGGAATACAAAGGTTTTGAGAGTGAACACAGTTTTTCAAGGGAACAGAAAGGTTTTGAGAGTGAACGCAAAGGTTTTGAGAGCGAACGCAAAGTTTCTCAGGGGAATGCAAAGGTTTTGAGAGTGAACGCAAAGGTTTTGAGAGTGAACGCAAAGTTTCTCAGGGGAATGCAAAGGTTTTGAGAGTGAACGCAAAGGTTTTGAGAGTGAACACAAAGTTTCTCAGGGAAACGCAAAGTTTCTCAGGGGAACGCAAAGGCTTTGAGAGTGAACGCAAAGTTTCTTGGGGGAACGCAAAGGTTTTGAGAGTGGACACAAAGTTTTGTGGGGGGATTGCAAAGGTTTTGTGAGCGAACGCAAAGTTTCTTGGGGGATCGCAAAGGTTTTGTGAGCAAACGCAAAGTTTCTTGGGGGATCACAAAGGTTTTGTGAGCGAACGCAAAGTTTCTTGGGGGAACGCAAAGGTTTTGAGAGTGGACACAAAGTTTTGTGGGGGGATCGCAAAGGTTTTGTGAGCGAACGCAAAGTTTCTTGGGGGATCGCAAAGGCTTTGAGAGTGAACGCAAAGTTTCTTGGGGGATCGCAAAGGTTTTGTGAGCGAACGCAAAGTTTCTTGGGGGATCGCAAAGGTTTTGTGAGCGAACGCAAAGTTTCTTGGGGGATCGCAAAGGCTTTGAGAGTGGACACAAAGTTTCTTGGGGGAACGCAAAGGTTTTGAGAGTGGACACAAAGTTTTGTGGGGGGATCGTAAAGGTTTTATGAGCGAACGCAAAGTTTCTTGGGGGATCGCAAAGGTTTTGTGAGCGAACGCAAAGTTTCTTGGGGGAACGCAAAACACTTTACGATCGAACGCAGAGTTTCTCAGGGGAACAAAGGTTTTGTGAGCGAACGCAAAGTTTCTTGGGGGATCGCAAAGGTTTTGTGAGCGAACGCAAAGTTTCTTGGGGGAACGCAAAACACTTTACGATTGAACGCAGAGTTTCTCAGGGGAACAAAGGTTTTGTGAGCGAATGCAAAGTTTCTTGGGGGAACACAAACTGTTTTGTGAGTGAATGCAGACTTTCTCTGGGGGAATGCAAAGGTTTTGTGAGTAAATGCAGAGTTTCTCGGGTGAACGCAAAGTTTCTTGGGGGATTGCAAAGGTTTTGTGACTGAACTCAAAGTTTCTCGGGTAAACGCAAAGTTTCTTGGGGAAACACAAACCATTTTATGATCGAAAGCAGAGTTTCTCGGGGGGAATGCAAAGGTTTTGTGAATGAACGCAAAGTTTCTTGGAGGAACACAAAGGTTTTGTTTGGTGCAGGACAAAACCATTCTGCAGATTCTGCAGTCATGTACTTGTGTGTCAATCTGTAGATCCTAATCAGACAGGGTCAAAGTTGAAGCCTAGTGGCCCATTGCATAAACTGCTTAAAGTCGTGTAAATTTGTTTCTTCAAAGATAACTTCTTAGATGGGTATCATTTGAACTTGATGGTCAACTGATTGTTGGTCAAACTAAGTTTACACAACTGGCCACAGAACATTCTCGATCTGTGAGTCTCATACCGAGTTACAGACATGGCGGTTTTGCTCGTGACCAATCTTGACTGAGCATGTGCGCTTCTCAAATGGTGCATCCCATTGCGTTGGATTAGCAAAACCACATACTCTTGTCCATGTGTGGCAGTTAGTCAAGCTCAGAGAAGTAAAGCTAAACCCATCAAAGCTGGCATTTCACACATACCACACACACTCTCACTCGAGAATAATGGGATCACTGTGCATGATGACGGCACATGTGACTTTCATGTACTTGGTCTGAAGTGAGTATACTTTGCAATTATCCGCCGTGGATAATATTATTATCAGATTGTTGCATTAAGTTTGATGTTTTCATTCAAGACTGATGCTGATTAAAGCAGCACTATAAAAGCAAAAAACCCAAGTTGCAAGGCTTTCAGGTAATGTTTAATGCGTCAGATTATAAAGGTGAGAAATTAAGAGCCCCCTGACCTTGTTCTGCAGGACTTGTTGCACAATGAACTTGGCATCGTGACAGCTTTGGGAACATTTTTATTGATTCCTTCAAGGGCTCTGGAGGAAAAGGCTAAATTGTTTTGTGGCATTATGAGCCAGAGAGGCCACGCCATTGGACAGGATGCAGGCGTGTCAGTATATTCAAAGAAATACCACAAACACCACGTCATGAATACAGGTTAAGCTCCACAGCCATTTCTCTTTATGTGCTTTTCTGGGTTGATTATAGACAGTCAGAGGCGAAAACAGGGCCCCCTAACAGGCCTTTAAATTATAGGCTAGGTGAGATTGTAAATATTATGCTCATCTGTTAACCATCTAGCCACGTGTGTACCTTGAACCACTGGACTGATCACAATAACAGGCTACATCAAAAAACTGAAGCACTTTTAGTGAATAAGTGATGTAATGAATTGCGATGACGCCGGGCTTTGGTGTTATTGAGTCATTTCACTGGTTGTGTTGTGATGTTAAGACACACATTGCAGACAACTGGCAGTTACAGAATGATGACATAAAATTAATCATTATCGCAGACATTTTTCTTCACTGGTAGACTGTTTTGACGGTCATGTGTGGGAAGCGAGGTGCCAATATAAATAGGATTCTTGTACCTAATGTGATGTGTTTGAAACGTGTCGTATGTCAACAGCGGTCATGATCTTTGTTCCTGAAGTGCCCTGGTAGGTCATGTTCTTAGATTAGGCCTAAAGTAAACAGTGCGTGACTGTTTTAACATCTCATGCTCAAACTACTTGGGTTAAATGAGGGGAATGTTGAAGAACTGAATTGTTTGACTTGTTGATGTGCTTTTAGGCATTTCTGCAGTGTTGACTCGGGACAAAAGTGGGTCAAAATATGTTAAATTCCAACAACAACAACAACAAAAAAGCACACCCTAAAATTCTAAATATTAATATTAAGCGCCACATTCTTCTTCAGTGGATCTATTTTGTTCATTCAAAGGCAACAGGCAAATGTCACTATGTGTATACAAGTTCACGATTTCCTTATCTAAATCAGGGTCTGGGGACGGGGGGCACAGGAGCGACAGGGAGCCCGCGGGAAAGGCTAGACAAAAACCAAGAAACAAAACATGTCAATAAATAAGATTCAAATAAATAAGCCATTAAATGTTAAATTGACATATAAAACATGTACAAAAATAAACAATAAAATTAAATAATTGACTTAATTTATTATTTATAAAAGTGTAGATTTTTTTAAATAAAATAAAAATAAGTAAATAAACGAGTTCGATCAAAATAAATAAATAAATGATTTAATTTATTTATATATGTATATAAATAAATTAGATTAAAATAAATAAGCGAGTAAATGTTAAATTGACAAAACGCATACAAAAATAAATAATAAAATTAAAATTAAATAATTGACTTAATTTATTATTTATAAAAGTGTAGAGATTTCTTTTAATAAAAAAAAAAAATAAAAAAAACGAGTTAGATCAAAATAAATAAATAAATGATTGAATGGTTTTATATATATATAAGTATATAAATTAGATTAAAAATAAATAAGTGATTAACATATAAAATGTAATAAATACATTAGATTAAAATAAATTAATACAAATGTGATTAAAATAAAAACATGTATTAATCTATTCAATTAAAGATTCATAGAAATTAATAGAAATTGTATTTATGTAAATAAATTATACATTTAAGAGTACATTGTTACAGTGAGTAGGAATACATAATAAAGTAACCAGAAACTGATGTTAGATATATCATATTAATTTTTAGTGCTTTAATTGTGTGTTTATAAAAGACTTCCGTGGCATCGACATCATACACAGGAACCCACGTGACAGTGTTGACGTTTGGCATCATCTCAGTCACACGCGTTTGTTTTGTCCGTCCATAAATCTAATCGCTGAGAGCCGGTTTCCAGTTTATCAGGTGGTTGTTCTGTGTTCTAGAGCCCCCGGTGGCCCGTCCGGGGGCGGTAGCGTCAGGAGGTGTGTTCCGCGTTTCGCGTGCGTCAGACGGCGGGGAGGAGCGGAGCCGGAGGATCTATAAAACACCGCTTTAAAACCTCACGAATTATCAAAGCGTTTTTATATTGACTGCCGCGACTCGCTCGAGTTCAGTCCTCGCCGTCATTTGTCCGTCGCGTTCCTCCGTATCTAACGTCAACACCCGTCGCTATAGAAACATCGATTTCTCCGTTCCGTATCTGTGAAGGACCTGACCAGCGATTTTAAACATGTTTCCTGAGAGCAGCACTGGGTAAACTATTATTATTATTATTATTATTATTATTATTATTATTATCAGAACTTTCTAATCCTACTTTCTTTTGTCTAAAGTGTGTGTTTAAGCACTGTATGTCGACGGTGACTGTAATGTAATGACTCCACAGTACGGGTGGTTGCCTCGTTAAAGCTGACCCATCATAATTTACGCATGCTTTCTTTCATTATCAACCGAATTTTTAACCGTTTTTAACCGTCGCCGCGAGGAGCACGTGGTGATGCGCGGGCGCACGTCTTGAACAGCTGCCAGCGAGCGCAACTCGTGCACGCGCTTCGGGACCGTTACGTAAAGAGGGCGTTCCGGGTTATAAACCGGTTGTTCGCTGTGAATACGATTAATTATCCATTAAAAAGACTCTCGTTGATATTTTTGTACTCGTTTTCTGACAGATTGTATTGACTCACACACAACATAAACCCAATATAATCAGCCACGACTCTCCAGAAATGTTTAATTGATCAGCCATTGATATTGATCAGTTGGTTGTATTGAAAAATGTATGCTCCGGTCAAACCGTAAACCTTTTAAGTATTATGACGTTACTGTTTTCCGGTAAACGGTAAAGGCCATGCTCATAAAGCTGCTCTTTCACAGAAAGTTTATTTCAGCGGCCCGCCTCTCGGATTACAGGAGGGATGTGGCTCGCCTTTCAGCTCTTAGCCCTTCAAACCGGTCCCAGTATGTAGTGGCTGATGTAAGGGCGTAGCACACGCGTGTGTGATTCGGTACAGCTGCATGTGTGCCACGCTCAGGGAAAGTGATGGACGTGTGGAAAAAGTGTTGAGATGCGTTCTGCGTTCTTGTAGAGTAAAAACCTCTACAAATACAAACTCGCGTGATATAATAAATCCAGACTAATACGAAAGGGACTCCCGACCGGGCCGCTAGTAAACCGAGGGTAGCGTCTCTGATGCTGCGCAGATAAGTTAAGGGGTTCTAGCCACGGGACGGGACGCCATCCCTCAGGATGGGTTAATTCCACCATGACGGTCCCAGAGGAACTTGACTTGCAGTCGTGTGCTGTGAAGGCTCCTGTCATAATCTAAGATGACGCATGACTTTACCTGAATTACTCATCGATTTTTCCACTTTCCGCTTTGCAGGTACAACTATGAGGATTGCCAGGCCACCGCTGACTGGCTCCTGTCCCAGACTGCAGTGCGTCCTCTGGTGGGGATTGTGTGTGGCTCGGGTTTGGGTGGACTGGCTGATGCGTTGAAAGACCAGGTGGCCTTCAGCTACAAGGACATCCCCAACTTCCCCCAAAGCACAGGTGAGTGTTCCTGTATAATGTGAGATTGTTAAAGCGTATTTTTTGCTGAATCTGTGCATTTGATTGTGCTCCGCAGTGCACGGTCACGCAGGTCGGCTGGTGTTTGGCACTTTGAAGGGTAGACCATGTGTCTGCATGCAGGGACGGTTTCATCTCTATGAGGGATACACCATCCAAAAGGTACACACGTGATACCATATAAACAATATGGCTTCTTGGTTACTGATCCAGGCCTGAAGGTTTCGATGCGTTTAAAATCTTAAAGCATCTTCTTGACCAGGAAACAACCATATTAGCTAATTGTCATAAGACCTTATTTGAAAACCGAATTAGTTTTAACTGCTTGTGTTTCGTGTGTGATTGAAGCATAAACTCCTCGACCCTGTGGAACGCAGAGACTAGAACACTTGTTGGTTTTGCGTTAACTTTAAAAACTTGCCTTAAAGGTGCACTATGTAAAATTTTTTCAGTAAAATATCCCAAAACCACTAGGCCAGTGTTATATATTTTGTTCAGTCGAGTACTTACAATATCCCAAATGTCTCCAACTGTTTGTAAATCGTGAGAAAATTGCTATTTTAACCAATGAACCGGGACGTGTGAAGGCGTGGCCTGTCAGTGACATCATACCTGCGTTCCCCTCGGTTTCCGGTTTTATCCTGCAGAAGCGCTTTACTCTCACTGCAGTGTGAACAGGTGTCATAACATCAGTCATAACATCATTCTCAACACACTCAGATGTGTCTAATATGATAAACAGAGCTGCGTTCCCTCATACTCATGACCGGAAAAGCGGAAATGGCGACTGTGGCATAGTCCCGCTGCTCGCGAGGCAAGTATTGCGTTCATCTTATTAACAATCGCTCCTTGCTCAGCTCCACAACACTCGGCCCTGCTCCGCTTCACACTACAGTAACGTTACTAATCACATCCATGAATGTGATTTCTGCCCGAGTCCTATCCCGATTCTTCCCCACCGGCTGTGAGGTGAAGACCACATGTCCCAAGATTCTGCGCTCAAGCTTGGCGTCATCAAGCTACGCCTTTGTATTGAATAGGTGACCTCTAGCGGACGGAAAAGTTACATACTGCACCTTTTAATGCTAAAATCAGCAAGGTGTGAGAATCTGATGCTTGTGTACTTGGGACATGTTCTTGTTCTTTTTTTTTTTTTTTTTTTTTAATTGTTGGACTCAGGTAAACTCAGGTTCCTCTCAGCATCTCAGACTAATATTGTTGTTCTGTTGCAGATTACGATGCCGATGCGGATATTCAAACTTCTGGGTGTGGAGACGGTGATTCTTACCAACGCTGCTGGCGGTCTGAACCAGGACTATAAAGTAGGCGACATCATGATCATCAAAGATCATCTCAACATGCCTGGATTTGCTGGAAACAACCCACTGGCGGGACCCAATGACGACAGGCATGTTTATATGTGTTGCAGCGCTGCCTTATAATCAACACTCTCACATCATGGAGCCGTTTTGACATGCGGAGGTTTCACACATGCTCCTGTAGACATTGTTCATTACACAAGCCTTAACTTGCATTGCTTTTTTAGGTTTGGTGTTCGTTTCCCCTGCATGTCTGACGCCTATGATCGAGAACTCCAGCAGCTGGCGCTCGACGTGGGTTCTGAGCTTGGTTACAGTGATTTCCTGCGAGAGGGCGTGTACTGCGTACTAGGAGGACCTTCGTTTGAGACGATCGCGGAGTGTCGCATGCTGCACAAGCTGGGAGCTGATGCTGTCGGTAAGAGCTGTAAAGCCTCTAGGGAGAGTTCACCCAAAAATGAAAATTCTGTCATCATTTATTTATCCCTCATGTCGTTCCAAACACGAAAGACTTTCGTTCATCTTCAGAACACAAATGAAGATCTTTTTAATGAAATCTGAGAGCTTTCTGTCCCTCCATTGACCGCTACGCAGCTAACACTTTGATGCTTCAAGAAGTTCATAAAGAGATTGTAAAACTAATCCATATGAATTGAGCAGTTTAGTCAAAATTTTCTGAAGAGACTTGATCGCTTTATATGATGAACAGATTTAATTTAATATGTAAACATTAATTAACTCACACATCAGTTGTGGTAAACGGAAGTTGTTTGCTTAACATGCAAGAACCAATGAGGTTCATTCTCGCGTTACTCAGCCGTTTGAGCTTCAGCGAGAACCAATGAGGTTCATTCTCGCGTTACTCAGCACGTTTGAGCTTCAGCGAGAACCAATGAGGTTCATTCTCGCGTTACTCAGCCGTTTGAGCTTCAGCGAGAACCAATGAGGTTCATTCTCGTGTTACGCAGCCATTTGAGCTTCAGCGAGAACCAATGAGGTTCATTCTCGCGTTACTCAGCCGTATGAGGTTCATTCTCGCGTTACTCAGCCGTATGAGGTTCATTCTCGCGTTACTCAGCCGTATGAGGTTCATTCTCGCGTTACTCAGCCGTATGAGGTTCATTCTCGCGTTACTCAGCACGTTTGAGCTTCAGCGAGAACCAATGAGGTTCATTCTCGCGTTACTCAGCCGTATGAGGTTCATTCTCGCGTTACTCAGCACGTTTGAGCTTCAGCGAGAACCAATGAGGTTCATTCTCGCGTTACTCAGCACGTTTGAGCTTCAGCGAGAACCAATGAGGTTCATTCTCGCGTTACTCAGCCGTTTGAGCTTCAGCGAGAACCAATGAGGTTCATTCTCGTTACTCAGCACGTTTGAGCTTCAGCGAGAACCAATGAGGTTCATTCTCGCGTTACTCAGCCGTTTGAGCTTCAGCGAGAACCAATGAGGTTCATTCTCGCGTTACTCAGCACGTTTGAGCTTCAGCGAGAACCAATGAGGTTCATTCTCGCGTTACTCAGCCGTTTGAGCTTCAGCGAGAACCAATGAGGTTCATTCTCGCGTTACTCAGCCGTTTGAGCTTCAGCGAGAACCAATGAGGTTCATTCTCGCGTTACTCAGCACGTTTGAGCTTCAGCGAGAACCAATGAGGTTCATTCTCGCGTTACTCAGCCGTTTGAGCTTCAGCGAGAACCAATGAGGTTCATTCTCGCGTTACTCAGCCGTTTGAGCTTCAGCGAGAACCAATGAGGTTCATTCTCGCGTTACTCAGCCGTTTGAGCTTCAGCGAGAACCAATGAGGTTCATTCTCGCGTTACTCAGCCGTTTGAGCTTCAGCGAGAACCAATGAGGTTCATTCTCGCGTTACTCAGCCGTATGAGGTTCATTCTCGCGTTACTCAGCACGTTTGAGCTTCAGCGAGAACCAATGAGGTTCATTCTCGCGTTACTCAGCCGTTTGAGCTTCAGCGAGAACCAATGAGGTTCATTCTCGCGTTACTCAGCCGTTTGAGCTTCAGCGAGAACCAATGAGGTTCATTCTCGCGTTACTCAGCCGTTTGAGCTTCAGCGAGAACCAATGAGGTTCATTCTCGCGTTACGCATGACTTTTGAGCTTCAGCGAGAACCAATGAGGCTCATTCTCGCGTTACGCGGCACGTTTGAGCTTCAGCGAGAACCAATGAGGCTCATTCTCGCGCGCGGCACGCGTTTGAGCTTCAGCGCTTGAGCTTCAGCGAGAACCAATGAGGCTCATTCTCGCGTTACGCGGCACGTTTGAGCTTCAGCGAGAACCAATGAGGCTCATTCTCGCGTTACGCGGCACGTTTGAGCTTCAGCGAGAACCAATGAGGTTCATTCTCGCGTTACGCAGCGCATTTGAGCTTCAGCGAGAACCAATGAGGTTCATTTCGCGTTACTCAGCCGTATGAGGTTCATTCTCGCGTTACTCAGCCGTATGAGGTTCATTCTCGCGTTACTCAGCGTTTGAGCTTCAGCGAGAACCAATGAGGTTTCATTGAGGTTCGCGTTACTCAGCCGTTTGATCAGCGAGGTTCATTCTCGCGTTACTCAGCCGTTTGAGCTTCAGCGAGAACCAATGAGGTTCATTCTCGCGTTACTCAGCACGTTTGAGCTTCAGCGAGAACCAATGAGGTTCATTCTCGCGTTACTCAGCCGTTTGAGCTTCAGCGAGAACCAATGAGGTTCATTCTCGCGTTACTCAGCCGTTTGAGCTTCAGCGAGAACCAATGAGGTTCATTCGCGCGTTACTCAGCACGTTTGAGCTTCAGCGAGAACCAATGAGGTTCATTCTCGCGTTACTCAGCCGTTTGAGCTTCAGCGAGAACCAATGAGGCTCATTCTCGCGTTACGCGGCACGTTTGAGCTTCAGCGAGAACCAATGAGGCTCATCCTCGCGTTACGCGACACGTTTGAGCTTCAGCGAGAACCAATGAGGCTCATCCTCGCGTTACGCGGCACGTTTGAGCTTCAGCGAACCAATGAGGCTCATCCTCGCGAGCGCGCGTTTGAGCTTCAGCGAGAACCAATGAGGCTCTCATCTCGCGTTACGCGCGCGTTTGAGCTTCAGCGAGAACCAATGAGGCTCATCCTCGCGTTACGCCGCGCGCGTTTGAGCTTCAGCGAGAACCAATGAGGCTCATCCCGCGTTACGCGGCGCACGTTTGAGCTTCAGCGAACCAATGAGGCTCATCCTCGGCGTTACGGCGCACGCGTTTGAGCTTCAGCGAGAACCAATGAGGCTCATCCTCGCGTTACGCGGCACGTTTGAGCTTCAGCGAGAACCAATGAGGCTCATCCTCGCGTTACGCGCACGCGTTTGAGCTTCAGCGAGAACCAATGAGGCTCATCCTCGCGTACGCGCGCACGTTTGAGCTTCAGCGAGAACCAATGAGGCTCATCCTCGCGTTACGCGCGCACGTTTGAGCTTCAGCGAGAACCAATGAGGCTCATCCTCGCGTTACTGAGCGGCGCGTTTGAGCTTCAGCGAGAACCAATGAGGCTCATCCTCGCTACGCCGTGCGTTTGAGCTTCAGCGAGAACCAATGAGGCTCATCCTCGCGCTACGCGGCGCGTTTGAGCTTCAGCGAGAACCAATGAGGCTCATCCCGCTACGCCGCACGTTTGAGCTTCAGCGAGAACCAATGAGGCTCATCCTCGCGTTACGCGCGCACGTTTGAGCTTCAGCGAGAACCAATGAGGCTCATCCTGCGCGTTACGCGCACGCGTTTGAGCTTCAGCGAGAACCAATGAGGCTCATCCTCGCGCTACGCCGCGTTTGAGCTTCAGCGAGAACCAATGAGGCTCATCCTCGCTGCGCGCTTGCGTTTGAGCTTCAGCGAGAACCAATGAGGCTCATCCTCGCGTTGCGGCGCACGTTTGAGCTTCAGCGAGAACCAATGAGGCTCATCCTCGCGTTACGCGCACGTTTGAGCTTCAGCGAGAACCAATGAGGCTCATCCTCGCTACGCGCACGCGTTTGAGCTTCAGCGAGAACCAATGAGGCTCATCCTCGCGCGCACGCGCACGCGTTTGAGCTTCAGCGAGAACCAATGAGGCTCATCCGCGTTACGCGGCACGTTTGAGCTTCAGCGAGAACCAATGAGGCTCGTCCTCGCTGCACGCGCGCACGTTTGAGCTTCAGCGAGAACCAATGAGGCTCGTCCTCGCGTTACTGCGCGCACGTTTGAGCTTCAGCGAGAACCAATGAGGCTCATCCTCGCGTTACGCACGCGCGTTTGAGCTTCAGCGAGAACCAATGAGGCTCATCCTCGCGTTAGCGCGGCGCGTTTGAGCTTCAGCGAGAACCAATGAGGCTCATCCTCGCGTTACGCGGCACGTTTGAGCTTCAGCGAGAACCAATGAGGCTCATCCTCGCGTTACGCGGCACGTTTGAGCTTCAGCGAGAACCAATGAGGCTCATCCTCGCGTTACGCGGCACGTTTGAGCTTCAGCGAGAACCAATGAGGCTCATCCTCGCGTTACGCGGCACGTTTGAGCTTCAGCGAGAACCAATGAGGCTCATCCTCGCGTTAGGCTCGCGCGCGCGTTTGAGCTTCAGCGAGAACCAATGAGGCTCATCCTCGCGTTACGCGGCACGTTTGAGCTTCAGCGAGAACCAATGAGGCTCATCCTCGCGTTACGCGGCACGTTTGAGCTTCAGCGAGAACCAATGAGGCTCATCCTCGCGTTACGCGGCACGTTTGAGCTTCAGCGAGAACCAATGAGGCTCATCCTCGCTACGCTACGCGCACGTTTGAGCTTCAGCGAGAACCAATGAGGCTCATCCTCGCGTTACGCGGCACGTTTGAGCTTCAGCGAGAACCAATGAGGCTCATCCTCGCGTTACGCGGCACGTTTGAGCTTCAGCGAGAACCAATGAGGCTCATCGCTACGCGCGCACGCCGCACGTTTGAGCTTCAGCGAGAACCAATGAGGCTCATCCGCGCGTTACGCCGCACGTTTGAGCTTCAGCGAGAACCAATGTTTGAGCTTCAGCGAGAACCTCGAGGCTCATCCTCGGCGCGCGCGCGCTTGAGCTTCAGCGAACCAATGAGGCTCATCCTCGCGCTACGCACGCGTTTGAGCTTCAGCGAGAACCAATGAGGCTCATCCTCGCGCTACGCGCACGCGTTTGAGCTTCAGCGAGAACCAATGAGGCTCATCATCCGCGTTACGCGGCACGTTTGAGCTTCAGCGAGAACCAATGAGGCTCGTCCTCGCGTTACGCGGCGTTTGAGCTTCAGCGAGAACCAATGAGGCTCATCCTCGCGTTACGCGGCACGTTTGAGCTTCAGCGAGAACCAATGAGGCTCATCCTGGCGTTACGCGCACGCGTTTGAGCTTCAGCGAGAACCAATGAGGCTCATCCTCGTTACGCGCTTCAGCGTTTGAGCTTCAGCGAGAACCAATGAGGCTCATCCTCGCGCGCGCGGCACGCGTTTGAGCTTCAGCGAGAACCAATGAGGCTCATCCTCGCGTTACGCGGCACGTTTGAGCTTCAGCGAGAACCAATGAGGCTCATCCTCGCGTTACGCGGCACGTTTGAGCTTCAGCGAGAACCAATGAGGCTCATTCTCGCGTTATGCAATTTTCATTTTTGGGTGATCTAACCCTTTAAGAGCCAATCAGGAAACGTTATTATAGTTTAATTATGAAATTCTCCCCTTAACCACAATTTGCAGTAACTGGAAGTCATTCTTTTTTACACCTTTTTCAATGCAACCAAGTTAAACTAAATTTAACTTCATGAGTACAGACACTGCTCACGTGATCCACCTGACAGCTGGATGAAGTTTCTGTCATTGTTATTGTACTGTATAGTGAAATTTCTGTAACATTGAAATAAAATGAACTTACTAACCAGGTTTTCTTATGTGAACTAGTTTAATAACAAGACTTTGTCTGTTTTAGGCATGAGCACTGTTCACGAGGTGATCGTGGCACGTCATTGTGGCATGAGCGTCTTCGCTCTGTCTTTGATAACTAATAAAGCAGTTATGGACTACGACAGTGAGGAAAAAGCCAATCACGAGGAAGTTCTGCAGACGGGCAAACAGCGAGCAGAGCAGCTGGAGAGGCTGGTGTCCACCATGGTCACCCGGATAGAACACAACAACAACTATGCCTAAGACTGTTCTCGGATCAGATCCAATACCAGTCACAGACCAGAGACTGCTGATTCATCTGTGAACGAACACAACAAATATGGTTTCAAAAACCGTGATACACAGGTCAATTCCATTTAGCTCACATTTATTTATGATGTGTGTTGAATCTTTTTTTTTTTTTTTTTTTAAATGACATTTTGTAAAGCCTTCATTTATTTTTTTGGTCTGCCTGATATTTTGCGCTTGTGTATATAAACCTTGTGGGCATGAGAGTGCTTGGTTGTGTGTTTTTTTTTGTTGTTGTTTTTGCTCCTCCCTCTCTTTACAAGGAAAAATATAGATAATTGCCACATTCCTCTGAATGATGAACTAATGTTTGTTATTTCTAACTTAAAAGTTTAGCATTTGATACTCTGTGTTAATTTAAAAATCTCTGTAATACTTTGATTGCTTTGTACTGTAGTATTTGGCAGTAGATGTACAGTAAAGGTCTATCTTGTGCATTTTTTTTTAAACATTTATTAGTAAAATTGGCTATTTATTATTAGTCTCCCTCTTGTTTATGATGGAAAAGTAGATTGTGTATTGACTATATTACACATTCATGGGTGAATGTTTGAAATGTACACGGTGATGGTAAAAAAATTGAGATGGAAGAAAGACAATTGTATTTCAATGCTTTTGTGTTGTTGCGTTCGCTCATCACACTTGTTTGATGGAAATGAGTGTGAAGAAAATGCCTTTGTGAGTGAATGCAAAGTTTCTCAAAGGAATGGAAAAGTTTTGTGGGCAAATGTAAAGGCATTGAAAACTAATTCACCCCCATCTCATATTTTTCCATTGCTGGCTTCCCTATATTATAACCCAAAATCTAAAGACAAAATAAATTATATTTTGCATAAAGAAAACGAAGGGTCATTATTTGTCTACCTTACTTGTCAATCATTATTTTGTCTACATGTTGAGACGGTTGCATGACGATTAGATATTTTACATTTCAATCTGTATTTGTACTTCTTTATTGGGGATATATAACGGCTAATGTTTCTTAGATTCGGCCAATCCTGTTCCTGGAGATCTAACTTCCTGCAAAGTTCAGCGCCAATCCTGATCAAACACAACTGAACCAGCTAATTGAGGGTGTGTTCACACTTATAGAAACACTAGTCCTGATCTGCTTGGCGTTCACCTTGGCATTTTAACACAGAACCTAAAGGCACAGGGACATGATCACAACCTGATTGGTCGGCTTTTATTACATTATATTGGCTTCTATTTTGCGACAGAACTTACCGAACATCCAAAACAATCCTGTGTGCTGGGATAATGCACTCGATATAAGTGCGTAGCTACATGTGATGGTATTTTGACCATTTGAGAACTCATGAAGAGCTTATAAAACGTGTAAAGGAGTCAAAACAGCGGCAGGAATCCCTCCGTCACACACACAAACCAAGATCTGCTGCGAGGAGACGCGGTTCTGACGCATGTACCGAACTGTGATGAGAAAAAAACAGCATTCTGTTCTTATTAGGGTTGCATCTTGTGACATAATGTCCTGTTCTTGGTTCGTTTACATGTCTTTGCATTCATATTTAATTCGAACCGCACCAGGGTTTGTTTGCGCATGTTTGGTGCACATCAGGGTTCAGATGGCAGAGTTCACACTTATTCAAATGAACTGCACTAACAGATCAAATGCACTAGGGTTCGTTTTAATCAAACCAAACATGCCAAGTGTGAACACACTCTAAGCTCTTGCACTTGATAATTACAGAATAGTGTTTGATCAGGGTTGGCTCTGAACTCTGCAGGTAGGTAGATCTCCAGGAACAGGATTGGGCACCTCTGCAATCCTATCTAGAACTTGAACAGCAAATCTTGCCGTTCAGCTAAAAAAAAAAAAAAAAAAAAAAACTCTCACAAGTATTTGGACACAGTTGGGTTTAATCAAGAAAGGCACACATGGAACGACTGGTTAGTTCTCTTCCGCATTAGAGTTAGCTGAGCTTTTTGTCCCAGAGTGACAAACCTTCGAGTGGTAGCTAACATGGCTGCTTTGAGAGAAAGACCTCCCGCAGTTTCCGCAGCGATGCGGCTTCTCTCCCGTGTGAAGCCGTCTGTGTTTTGCTAGCGAGCTGGCCTGAGTAAACTGCTTATTGCAGATGTTACAAGTGTAACTCTTCTGTCCTGTATGAGTGAGCTTGTGTGTCTTCAGAGAGCCCTTGAGGGTGAACGTCTTCTCACATACGTCGCAACTAAACGGTTTGTCTCCAGAATGCGTCAGTAGATGAGTCTTGAGATGCGTTCCTCGTCGAAAGCCCTTCCCGCAGAGCTCACAGCAAAATGCTTTGACTCCCGTGTGGAGCTGTTTGTGGGATTTGAAGGTGTTGGCGTGTACGAAGCTTTTGCCGCAGTCCTCGCATCTGAAGGGTTTTTCGCCCGTGTGCAGCCTTTCGTGTGCCTTGAGGTTGCCCTTTTGAGCGAAGCTCTTCCCGCAGTGTTTGCACGGGTAGGGCTTTTCACCGGTGTGAACTCGCTGATGGTAGTCCAGGTAAGTCTTGGTGAGAAACCGGGAACCGCACTGCAGGCAGACGAAGTTCTTCTCGCCGCCATGTGTCCGCTCATGGGATCTGAGGATGCTCATCAATGTGAAGCTCTTGCCACATGCGGAGCAGGTGAACGGTCTCTCCTTACCGTGACTCGTCATGTGATTCCGCAAGTGGTTTGGCAAGCGAAACGTCTTCTCGCAGAGCGTGCATTTGTGAGGTTTTTCCACCTTGTGGACTCTCCGGTGGATTCGAAGGAGGTGTCCGCTGCCGAAACACTCTCCGCACTCTTGGCAAGCGTGCGGTGTTTCTCCACCGTGGAACTTCTGCTGGTGCCTTCTGAGGTTATTGAGGTAAGTGAATGTCTTTCCACATGTTCCGCATGTATTCAGCTCATCTTTTGCATCCAGGTGCACTTCTTCAGCAGCGTCCATAATTGCATCCAGTCCTGTTCCGAGTGCATCCAGTGTGTCTATGTTTGAATGGACTGAAATGTCATTTGATTCGTCTTTGGAGTTTGGTCGGTTTCGTTCTTCTCTTTGATTCTTCTCAGATTCTTCTGTACTGGGCTCTACTGATTCTGTAACATGAACATTGCATGTTTATAGATATGATATTGGATATTTAGGCCTCACATTAACATATTATATTCATTAATGTCCATGACGCAAACATGCCGTCTGTACCAGCAGGAGATTGGCACTCTTGTTCCTCTTCATGGCTAAATGCGTCTTCAAATCTCAACTCAGGCTCTTCCTAGATAAAGACAGGATTGTGTTAGTTTGATGTACAGCAAATGAAAGAGTTTTTTTAAACTGCAAACAATTACAGCAGGATGTGGTTTACTTCAACAGTCTGAGGAAGATCTGTGGTGCAATCCTGGATTCCTGACACGTCTGAGGTGACGTCTTCCTGGTTTCCTTCTACAACCATGCATTTTTCTTATTTAATAACTTAAAACATCATTTAATACACGGTTTAATTATGAAAAAAACACCTTTGGCATGTTCTTCATCTTTGACATTGTGGTACTGAGTGTTAAGTGGTCTTCCCCTGCCATCAGACTGCTGTACTCTGATGTTGTTGAGCTTATCTGCTTGTGTACGATCTTTTCTTGGTCCGGTTGAAGCTTTAAGAAGGATTCTGCAGATGTGTTCAGCTGTTGCGTATGTTATCTTGCTTATAGCAGCTGTCAGATTCTTCTGAAGCAAACAACAAATATCAGTAAAACTGTGAGGGTAAAGTTAAAAGTTCTGCTTATCTAGCTTTTAACACATATAACAGATTAACTTAGTACGCATTACGCAACAGCACACTTAGCGTTAGAAAGTTGGTTTTTTAGGTCCACCATTAATTATTAGAAACAAAATGTTTCTGGTAGCTCAAACATTAACTGTGCCAGTTTAATATTAGCCGAACACAATGCTTACTATAAACATTAACGCTTGTCCGGGACAAGTGGATTTTCTGAAGGGGCAAGTGAAAGAGAATTTTACTTGCCCGACCGGACAAGTATCCTAACGTCAATAACAAAAAATAACTAGGGAATCACCAAAACGCGAGAATGATTCTGCGTTACTTTAGTGTAAGTGCCGCTCAATAGTGGATAATAATAATATATAATGTAGTATAACGTACTGACGGTAACAAGGTTGTGCTGTTGACGCTCGCGCAGCCTCTCGAGGAGAAACGGAAACAAATGTGCGTCGCTCGCACAGACAAACTCCGTTAACATGCTCCGGTAAACATTCAACACTTTTTATATTCATAACACGATACAGTTTAGCAACATCACACGACCAAGAGCGCTGTTTTCCTGAATACCATCACGATTGAAAATGTGACACTGATTTCACATGACAGTTCCATAAACATTAAGTCACTTATATTTCAGATGCAATATTGACTGTTTTTGTTCTGTTTCAACAGCGAAGATAGCTCCAAACAAAGATCACAGCAGAACCGTAACGCGTCTCACAGCAACAGTGTGTTCCTGAATGACTCAGCGTTTCTCAATTAATTGGTTGAATCAAAGATTCAATGACCTATTCGTAAACGAATGCCTCATTCTTGAATGAATCAGCCGCTTCAACGAATCGACTCATTAGCTATGTTTCCATCCAAAGTTGCGAATGTAATTTATGCGCAACTTTGCAATATCACATAAAACATTTGTGAATAAAGTTGTGTTGCTTTCAGAGGCAGATGCTGCTGTTTGGGAACGCATGCAAGACAATTCTAGGAGGGAAATATCCCGAGCATCTTTGACAACAGACTTCTGAATGACCAAAACAGCATTTCAGATGCTTTGCATACAAGATTTTCTCGCTGGTTAGCACAGCCATGCTGTTACATCGCAAAAGTCAAATTATTATTTTTTATGCGCATCGAGGAGTTTATTCGGTAAATGCATTTCCATCGTAGTTTATGCGCATGTTTGCGTATCGGATAGAAAATGTATCCGACTCAAAAGAGCGCGTACGTTTTTTTTATGCGCATTTTTAGAATTGATGTGCATCTTGGTGTTTCCATTCAGCATTTTTTGATGCAATATCCCAAAATGCGCATAAAAATAGGTGGATGGAAACACAGCTACTGACTCACTCGTTAAGACGGTCACCTGCCGCCACCTACTGGCAACAATTATTCCCAACATTTCGTATTTGTATATACAATATTCAAAAAATATTTAAAACAAGCTCATAACATTATTTAATGCAGTTGGAATTTTTCAGTGTAAATTATTTAATTTGATTGGTAACAGCCAATTTAAGAATATGAAATGTGTGTGTGTGTTTGTGTGAGTGTGTGTGTGTGTGTGGAGGGGAGTCTACTAAATCATACTAAATCTCACAAGTATGCAGATGAGAATATTGCTTCAGAATAAATTATATTTACAACACACAAAACACCTGGCAAGCTATTGTTTACTTGCACGTGACCAGGCTTAATGTCGAGCCCTGTAACACAAGAGATACCATAATCATTTATACTTTTACAGCTGAGAAAATAACTATGGTATGTTTGGCAGTAACTATGGTTACCACGGTCATTTTTAGTGAAATCTTACTCTTTACTATTATTAAGACATCAATGGCAATACATCTGAACGAACTTACCAATTTAACATCAGTTTCTGTACTTCCATTTTGACGTTTTGACTGAAAGATATCAAGTTGACAAATTTCTGTCACTATAGATGAGACTAAACTGTCCATTATTGAGAACAGTTGCTTCTGGATGGAGAGGTCACTCGACATACTTTTACACACACCTTTGAAATATCACTAAAATATTAAATAAAACGGGTGACCAAGCCGTTGCCAAAGTCCCCTCAGTAACTCTGCTGTGACGTGACCGCGGATTCAACGGTTGAACGGTTTCCCGTCGTCATGCGTTTCAAAATAAAAGTCACCCACTAAACCTGTAAAAACGTAAAGACCATCAATAGATCAGCAGTAAGGTTTAAAAATGTTTTATTTATGTAAACACTCATAGAAATATTTTTATATATACACACACACAACACAATTTGGTTTACAGAAACATCAGATCAGTCGCATTATATTTTTTCAGCTGATTCATAAAGCCTGGGTTTGGCTGGATGGAAGGCCGGGCAGCTTTCACAGCGCTGAAGGCTTCATCAAACGACATCTTCTCCTGGGACATGAGGAAACCGATGACGACAGAAGCAGAGCGAGACACTCCAGCGTTACAGTGGACCAGCACCACGCCATCCTGAAGAACAGGCAGAACAGAGGATATAGGCACACACACACACACACACCGTTCAACATATCATCACACACACACCTGTTGACTGGCTTCCTTTATGAACTCAAAACATTCAGGGAAGTATGAGGTGATGTCTGTCTCTGGAATATCCATCATGGTAACAGTCTTGTATGTGAAGAGATCAGGAAACACGTTCTGAACCCCATACGACACATTCAGCACATGAGTCACCTAAAACACAACAGATGTAGTGCTTTCAAATACATTCATCGCAATTAATCACATCCAAAATAAAAGTGTGTGTGTAATTATCATGCATATATAAATACACACTCGTATATACTTCATGTATATATTTAAGAAATATTTGCACGTGTATACTGTATATATAAAAATATTGATATTATATATAAATATATCTTTTTTTAAATATATACATGCATGTGTGTGTATTTATACATATAATTAAAATATAAAAATCTAATATAATTCATTATACAGTACACACACATATATTATGCAAACATGAACTTTTATTTTGGATGCGATTACTCATTTGACAGCACTATATATATATATATATATATATATATATATATATATATAAATTTTAACATTATATAAATTAGCTGGCCTATAGTAATCTATATAAAATAAATAATATGAAAATATATAAAATAACAATGAAAACTACATTACCTTTAACTTCTTCAATGTTTCTATGTCATGGGCTGCATCCTGGGATGCTAAAAATAGACAGAGGATAATAAATGTGTCAGTGTGTGTATATATATATATATATATCATTTATTATTGATATATGATTATTAGGAACACCGGTTCAATTTCTCATTAATGCAATTATCTAATCAACCAACCACATGGCAGTTGCTTCAATGCATTTAGGGGTGTGGTCCTGGTCAAGACAATCTCCTGAACTCCAAACTGAATGTCAGAATGGGAAAGAAAGGTGATTTAAGCAATTTTGTTGGTGCCAGACGGGCCGGTCTGAGTATTTCACAATCTGCTCAGTTACTGGGATTTTCACGCACAACCATTTCTAGGGTTTACAAAGAATGATGTGAAAAGGAAAAACATCCAGGTATGCGGCAGCCCTGTGGGCGAAAATGCCTTGTTGATGCTAGAGGTCAGAGGAGAATGGGCCGACTGATTCAAGCTGATAGAAGAGCAACTTTGACTGAAATAACCACTCGTTACAACCGAGGTATGCAGCAAAGCATTTGTGAAGCCACAACCTTGAGGCGGATGGGCTACAACAGCAGAAGACCCCACCAGGTACCACTCATCTCTACTACAAATAGGAAAAAGAGGCTACGATTTGCACAAGCTCACCAAAATTGGACAGTTGAACACTGGAAAAATGTTGCCTGGTCTGATGAGTCTCGATTTCTGTTGAGACATTCAGATGGTAGAGTCAGAATTTGGCGTAAACAGAATGAGAACATGGATCCATCATGCCTTGTTACCACTGTGCAGGCTGGTGGTGGTGGTGTAATGGTGTGGGGGATGTTTTCTTGGCACACTTTAGGCCCCTTAGTGCCACTTGGGCATCGTTTAAATGCCACGGCCTACCTGAGCATTGTTTCTGACCATGTCCATCCCTTTATGACCACCATGTACCCATTCTCTGATGGCTACTTCCAGCAGGATAATGCACCATGTCACAAAGCTCGAATCATTTCAAACTAGTTTCTTGAACATGACAATGAGTTCACTGTACTAAAATGGCCCCCACAGTCACCAGATCTCAACCCAATAGAGCATCTTTGGGATGTGGTGGAACGGGAGCTTCGTGCCCTGGATGTGCATCCCACAAATCTCCATCAACTGCAAGATGCTATCCTATCAATATGGGCCAACATTTCTAAAGAATGCTTTCAGCACCTTGTTGAATCAATGCCACGTAGAATTAAGGCAGTTCTGAAGGCGAAAGGGGGTCAAACACAGTATTAGTATGGTGCTCCTAATTATATATATATATATATATATATATATATATATATATATATATATATATATATATATATATATATATAGTAGAATTATTATATTGTTCACCTTAGATAAGCCTCGTTTTACAAAAAGTAACATGGTAATGCCATATTATGTAGACACCGTTGAGTCCATAATTGTAGCAATAATTACCATGCTACAGTGGTATTAGCACAGTTTTACCAACAGTGGGGCTGTGTCAGGTGTTACAATAAATACTGCAAATAGACCAAACGCACAGAGTAGGAGGAAGGGTCTTATGATGCCCACTTGCAGGTCCAGGTTCAAGTCCTGCACAAACCCGCACGCCGCGTCACTCTCGCGCTCTGTATCGCGCTTGACGTGGAAATCATCGCCGCTGCGCGTCTCTACGAGTTTCTCTCCCGTCACGGTCGTGACTCTCGTGCTCTGCTTCCTCAGGCGTGCGGTGGAGAATCCCTCGATCTCCTGCGCGAGAGAGTTCATCTTTGTTTATTTGCGTGCGACACGGAAAGCATGACTGCGGAACTAAAGAGAGAGGCTGTGAACAAAGCGGGGAACCTTAAGTTTGGTACACCCTCGAATTTCAAAATAAAAGCCGCTCTTCACGCATTTCACGGTGACGATAATTTCCACAAAATAAAATAAATTCTACATTTACTACCATTATTAATAAATCTGATATATGGTTAAAACTGTGATTTTATTTAATAGCTTGGTAGGCCTATTTTAAAATAAAGTAAAAAAATAAAATGACACTTCATGCATGCATAATAATGGTACAAATATTACTCATATGCCATTTATGTATTTAAATATGGCTATATTATTTTGTAGTATGGGACAATGCAGTGGCATGACGTCAGCATTATCACAGATATTTGATATTAAGACCCCAACCCCAAAAATGTCCCTATAATAGCTCAATTAAAATGAACTGAAAATCAGAGACAAGCACTGTTAAATCCATAATTGAGCACAGATTTTATTTTAAAAGAAAGTTTATTGAAAACCCACAAAAATGAATCAACAGAGGACAAAAATATCCTGTAAAACCAGTTGCTTGGCATTTAAAAAAACAAAACAAAGTAGTTACCACCACCTTTTCATATGCATCTTTGTTTCGTAAGAACGGTTCAGTTCAGTTCTGCTGTACTGTATAGAGATTTTGAATTGCTTATATAAACAGAACTTAAGTAATGTATAAAAATGCACGTCCCTTAAAGATTAAAAGATCCTTTGGTTTGTCCCATAAAACAGCTGCATGTGTGCGCGGCGTTCAGTCCAAACAAACACGTTCTGTGAGCAAAGCAGGGCTCAAACTACAGCATCAGCACATGCGTTTCTAATACAGCATTCCTTATGCGTACAACATTCAGATATGACATTCACCGACAAACATGCTAAATAAAATATGGATTAAAAACGGCTGAGAATGATTGAAATTGGCAATGATTCATTTGGCACATGAAGTGTAAACTAGTTTTACCTGGCAAACACATGCAGCTCCATCCAGAAAGGATTAAAAACACACTTTAAATGCTTTGATAGTTTTCTCCTGGCCTCAGAAATACTCACGATTGGCACAGTATTTAGCATGTTCTGATTTAAGACTATGTAAACAGGGCTTCATTTCTAAGGCCGTTTGTCCATTAGAAATGCATTAAAGATGTGTAGAAGGCACTCTTTAGATGTTCAGACAAAGGGTGCAAATCGGTGTCCATTTCAGGCAAACATGGTCAGAGAGATCCACTGCAAGAGAGAGAGAGAGAAGTGAGTGTATTAGAGCAAACAGAAGATGCAAATCCTTCACGTGTCTGTCATGAAAGCATGTTATTCGCATGTGTTGTGTTAGGGCCTGATTGATTTAATCGTGTTGGTTGTCCCTCTCGGGTCAGTGTGCTGTGGCTGCCGATGTAGTAAAGCAGAAGACGTGTGTGAGAAATGTGTGAAAGTGAAACCTCAAAGAACGTGAGCGTCATGTATCCATCTGAGTCCGTGTCCATCGTTTTGAAGGTCTCTGCAAAACACAGACGCCAGAGTCAGACTGTCCTCACGGCTCATGTCATGGCAGAATTACTGTATTATTAGACAACGACCATGTTTTGAGACGCTCATTTAATAATTTGTTATGCAAACAGCACAATACGTAATTCCATAAATTCTCTATATACTACTCGTCTCTTCCGCTCACAAAAACTGTAATGCCGTGAAATATTATTACTATTTAAAATAACTGGAAATAAATAAAAACTGAAAATGAATAGAACTTAAACCAAAATAGCAAGATTTAAATAATCAAATTAAATTAAAATGACTAAAAATTAAAAGAAAAGCCTGAAATTGTAAATAAAAATAAAAGCTACATCAAAATATGAATAAAATTATAACTACTGTCATTTTTGATCAATTTACTGTATCCTTGCTGAATAAAAGTATTAATGGCTTTCAAAAAAGACCTGAAACTTTTGAACAGTTGTGTATATATTTTCTACATATAATCGATATTATCTTTGTGCATTACAGAATAACAATAAAATTTTAATATTTAAGGGGCCGTTTACACAACAGCATTTTCAACTAAAAACTGAATTTTGGCCGTTCATTTACACGAGAACAGCTTTTGAGAACGGTACCGTTATCGTCTCCGTGTAAACTACAAAAATGCACATTTGTGAAAAATGTCATGCGCATCACGTGTTCAGTCTATCTATAGGCGTGTAGTGTTTCTTTACAAAGTCACATCGCCATCTACTGGCCTGGCAGAATGCAGCGCTTGTTTTGTTTTCGCGGATCTGTGAACTGTGGTGTCGTCTGTATGTGAAAAACACGAAGGAAAAACTGTTCCGTTTTTAGTACATCCTTGTCATGCCAACAAATTCTGCAGTGTGACTCACTGAACATGGTCTCCAGCCGCACTAAACAGGTGACAAAGTTGTCGAAATCCACAGAGAGGTCCTCCTCCGTGTACCGCAGGATGATCAGCTGGAATAAATGGTTGTTCAACTTAAAACCTGGAGAAAGAGAGAAACGGATGAGTGGACAATAGAAACAGACCAGAGGAGACAGCAGTGTAAGTCAGTGCACCTGCTGCGTCCAGGGCTCTCCTCATCTCATACGAGCTCATAGTGCCGGATTTATCCAGGTCATGGTCTCTGAAGATTTGCTGTAAACACATTAGAAGAAATAAACTGAGCATGAATAACTGGAGTCTGAAGTCGGCATGCATGACATAAATGAATCATCTGAGCATTTTAGACTCTTCAAATCAAAATGCCATAACTTGCTCTTCCTGCGATATGACCCGAGTTAGAGATGCAGTGAAATACATCACAATACAGAAGAAAACGGCCATTATTCCATTCCTTTCATATTCTACACAAGTTCACTAATGTAAATCCAGGTGTCCTGCAGCAAACAGTCATTTAGTTGTTCAGATGAGAACATTAGCGACACGACTGTCTCCTGTAGAGCTGCTTTACAGCTCAAACTGAATTTGTTTGGTTGGTTTGATTTATGAATTTTGCAACATTAACAGTTATTTTCCTATTTATTAATCTGAAGCTGCTTTGAAACGATCCGTCTAGTATACAGGCATGTGATTGGCTAAAGACAAAAGAGCAATTATTATTATTACATTTTATTTTATTAAATTAATAATTATAGCAATAATCCATACAATTGTACTGTTAATTAAAAAATCAAGTATTTCATAAAAATAATAATATAGTACAATATAATGCAACATTTTATAAAATTATGAATAGAATTATTATTATTAATAAAGAACAACAATAATTATCATTGTTTAATTTTTACTTTATTCAACAGAACAACAGTAAAATTACAATACCAAGTCATTTCTTTGCTTTCAAGCGTTAACCCACTGAGCTTTTATTTTGGCGGGAAACCGCAGGGAGCCCTTAGCCCGTCTCTCTGATGGCAACAGCAGATTTATAAAGGATTCTCATGATGAATTTGGGGAGATAGTTGCTGCATGTTATAAAAGACTCAAACACACATCACGTACAGGGTAGCATTTACTGTGAATCGAACACAGCGCTGGGCTTTACTGTGAAACATGCAGCGCATCAGACTATACATTACAGTTATTTAAATGATTCATATCCTTGGTAAATATGACCAAAGGCAGCTGTGAAAATAAATCTGCGTTGTTAATCCTTTTCATCTTTTGTTCTAAAAATGTATAAAATGCTAACTTTTCACTGGAGAATTTAAAATGGGGGGGGGTTCTCTAATACACATTGCTCACAAGCTCTTTTTGCCGAGATAACAGCTCTGAGTCTTCTCCTGTAATGCCTGATGAGTTTAGTTTGGAGGACACCTGACCAGAGATCAGAGAGCATTCCTGCATCCAGAATCCCTCCAGATCCTTCAGAGTCCCAGATCTTCTCTTCAGTTCAGCCCACTCATCGTCTATAGGGTTCAGGTCAGGGACTGGGATGGCCATGGCAGAAACTTGGTTTTGTGCTCAGTGACATGTTTGATGTTTGTTTTGGATCACTGTCCTGTTGGAAGAGCCAACCTTGGCCCATTGTAAGATTTCTGTCTGGGGACAGTCAGGTTTTAATTTATCTGTTGGTATCTGATGGAATCCATGATACCATGTGTCTGAACAAAATGTCCAGGATCTCTGGAAGAAAGATACAGCAGAGGAAACGTTTGAAAAGTAACTGGCACTACTGGAACTTCAGACGGGACCTGGTTCTGGGGTCAGATGGGGGAAAAAATTGCTTTTTGTCAGCAAACACTCGAGATGGCTTTGGTGCACACAGGAATAAAAAAGGTTCCCCATGTGTAAAATGAAATACTCTGCTGTATCTTTAATGCTGTGGGCCTATCTTTCTGTTGTTTTTCAAAACAAACATCAAACATGTCACTGAGCACAAAACCAAGTTTCTGCCATGGCCATCCCAGTCCCTGACCTGAACCCTATAGACGATGAGTGGGCTGAACTGAAGAGAAGATCTGGGACTCTGAAGGATCTGGAGGGATTCTGGATGCAGGAATGCTCTCTGACCTAAAATTCTTAGGTTAGAATTTTATACATTTTTAAAATTA
>CM031949.1:26752805-26782805 GCA_018749465.1 Paracanthobrama guichenoti
CATTGTTGCAGCTGAATACCATAAACAAAAATTAGCAGCCTAAAGAACATCTAACTTATAAACTAGACTGCCATAAATATTAAAAATTACTGAAGTGTAGCGTCAGTAATACAGTAAGAGCAAATCAGCAATAGCACAAATAAATACAACTGAACAAAGTTCAGCAAATGAAATCGTAAAATAACACTGCACAGTTTTATTTGTATATATAAAATATAGATGAATCCTTATTAGAGTTACAAAAGTTATCCAGAAATGATCAGAGAGCGATTTTCTTTACAGAGATTTAGTTCAAATACTTCTTTCTGTGAAAAACACTGCAGCCAGTTATTCAACTTTGAAACGTGCGTTCCGTGTCCGTGTCTGTTTTTGTTTGGGTCTGTGTGATCCCGCCCACTGCCAATTTACCCAATAGCATTTAGATGCCCAGGGTTGCCATTTGGCGGAAAACAACGCACTTTGTAGCCACGGAAACAAACTGGGTCAGAGATCGCAGATTCAACTCAACCTAAAAAGCCATCTAAAAAGCTATATGTCCAGAGGCAAACTAAAACGTGTATAAATCAACTCAAACTTATGGTGTAAGGCATCACCTGTCATTGTCAATTGTGCTCATTCCTATTGCGTGTCCTCAATCCGGCAACCAGCATGAGCGTTGAGTCTGAGGAGGAGGGGGTGGGAGAAACAACTCTCTCCAATCGAATCTGGACAGCAGCAGGTTAATTAGGCTGCTGTCACTTTAAGACCTGGCACACGGGTCCAATATACTGTTACACATTTGTTTTCTTTCTATAACTGACTGTGTTAACGAGGATATTTTGACATAATTGTGCGAGTATTTTTCTGTGAATAGGCACAACAAACGTCCGTATTCTGTAAAACAGGTCTCATCGCGTCTGGTTTAGGTCTTTTGTATGTGCTTCATTAAATAAAGAGCCGTTTTATAGAGCAAATGTTCATCGCATATGCAGATTGATATTTTTACATTTTTCTTCTTCCCACTAAAATGTATATATTTAAATGGAATTAAACAGCAACAATAACAAGAACTAGCTAGGTTAGCCGATTACCTTAAAAGTCCATAGATATTGCCGTCAGTTCGTACTGCCGTTAACACTTTCTCCGACAAGTGGATGCAGTGAGACCTGTTTTCCTCTTTCTACATGTGACGTCCGGCATAAAGCCTATTGAGTCCTTTATGCACCTTGAATGGTTTAAAACCACATTAAAATGCGCACATAGGAATCGATTCCAGATCCCAACCCTAACACTGAGCCAGCGATGTCCCTCTACAGACGCTGTACCTGGGAAGTTCCTGCAGCCGCCGGCGGTGCTGCCTCTCCTCCACTCGCCCTGATAGAGCGACGTGCTCCACTTCTTCACCTGACTCGCCTGGAGAGCATCTGGCGTCAGGTTACAGATCTCCAAGCGGCTGAACTCACGCAGGAAATCACTGAACGACATCCTGAGAGACACACAGAGAGAGAGAGAGAGAGAGAGAGAGAGAGAGAGAGAGAGAGAGAGAGAGACAGAGAGACAGAGAGACAGAGAGACAGAGAGACAGAGAGACAGAGAGAGAGAGAGAGACAGAGAGAGAGAGAGACAGAGAGAGAGAGAGAGAGAGACAGAGAGAGACAGAGATCAGAGAGACAGAGAGACAGAGAGACAGAGAGAGAGAGAGAGAGATCAGAGAGAGAGAGAGAGAGATCAGAGAGAGAGAGAGATCAGAGAGACAAGAGAGATCAGAGAGACAGAGAGAGAGAGAGACAGAGACAGAGAGAGAGATCAGAGAGAGAGAGAGAGATCAGAGAGAGAGAGAGAGAGATCAGAGAGAGAGAGAGAGAGAGAGAGAGAGAGAGAGAGAGAGAGAGAGAGAGAGAGAGACAGAGAGACAGAGACAGAGAGAGAGAGAGAGAGAGAGAGAGAGAGAGAGAGAGATCAGAGAGACAGAGAGAGAGAGAGAGAGAGAGACAGAGAGAGAGAGATCAGAGAGAGAGAGAGACAGAGAGAGAGAGAGAGAGAGAGAGAGAGAGAGAGAGAGAGAGAGAGAGAGAGAGAGAGAGAGAGAGAGAGAGAGAGAGAGATCAGAGATCAGAGAGAGAGAGAGAGAGACACAAACTGACCGGTACTGTCAAAAGTTTTGACTTCAAGCCCAGACTTTTAACAGCTTATTTTAATGCTTGTTTTGTCGTACTTTAAATCATTTAAGTCATCTTGAAGCACCTTTGGCAGTTTGTTGAGGCCCCGGGCTGAGAACCACTAGAGTGTTTTGTGTGTTTGCTAGGTGGCTTCTAGGGTGTTGCTTTGTTGTTGCAAAGAAAATCTAGGGATTTTCCACTCACCAGAACTCTCCATCCTCACTGCGGTTCTGTAATCGGCCCTGGACAGAGCGGTCCACATTGTCCCACTCCCGAGAGCTGAACACACACACACACACACACATCAGAACGGTCATCAGAACAATCACATCACAGTTAAACAGATTGTCAAGTATCTATCAGTTCACTTATGTGTTTCTCACTTGTCACTCCAGGCTCCCGTCCACTCCACCTCACCCCACGGGTTCCTGATGCGCACCAGTTTAGTCATGTTTCCCCTGTAGACCACCTGATCAACACATATTTAATATTTCGATTACAGACATTTCTCTATGGAATTACATGCACTGATCAAATTTGCACAATAAGGCCAGAAACATGTCCAATACCACATTTCATATCATTCTCTCGGCACAATTTCCAGGATATTGTATATAATATACGGCCATCAGGGAGCAGCTTTCAATATGCAGGAGACTCCCGGAGCTTCTAGGAGAGGTGGACTGTCTAAAACTCATTCACATTTATGCATTTGGCAGATGCTTTTATCCAAAGCGACTTACATGGCATTCAAAATATACATGTTTTTGTAAGTTCACACATTCCCTGGGAAGTTCATCTTGAAAGCCTGACAGGAACCTCGAAGAAAGACATTCTCTATCTAAAACCTGCTAGTGTGTTAGTGTGTTTGTGTTTAAGTCTCTGGCTCACCTCTTCCACTCCAGTCACTGAATACGCATGACCTTTGACTAGCTTCTTAAAGGTCACCGCCTCCATGTCAAACTTACTGGTGATCTTGAGGACAAAAAGAAGCGTAATGCAATCAGACAATGAACTTGACCACATTCAGCAATAACTTTGTTTCCTATCAAAAGTAACGAAGCACAAAGCTCATTGTGATTTAATGGATGGAAGGCGCGCTACAATGTCCTGCTCATTCATCAGCTGAAAACGGCATAGACTAAAGATTGATTCTTGGCATTTAAGAATCAATATCGAGTCATAAAAATGAGAATAAATTAAATCGATAAATATTTTTTTTTACCCAGCCCTAGTGGAAATGCAGCCATGTTATTTTAATAAAGAGCGCAGCATTTGTCATCCCTGTACAAAATTTTGACCTCAGAATCTGAAACTAAACACAGTAGATTAAAGTTTCTGTGACTGTACAATGCTCATGAATATTTAACAAGGCTTTTCTGATTGGTTTCTGTGACTGTACAATGCTCATGAATATGTAATGAGGCTGTTTCTGATTGGTTTCTGTGACTGTACAATGCTCATGAATATTTAACAAGGCTTTTCTGATTGGTTTCTGTGACTGTACAATGCTCATGAATATGTAATGAGGCTGTTTCTGATTGGTTTCTGTGACTGTACAATGCTCATGAATATGTAATGAGGCTGTTTCTGATTGGTTTCTGTGACTGTACAATGCTCATGAATATGTAATGAGGCTGTTTCTGATTGGTTTCTGTGACTGTACAATGCTCATGAATATTTAACGAGGCTTTTCTGATTGGTTTCTGTGACTGTACAATGCTCATGAATATGTAATGAGGCTGTTTCTGATTGGTTTCTGTGACTGTACAATGCTCATGAATATTTAACAAGGCTTTTCTGATTGGTTTCTGTGACTGTACAATGGCTCATGAATATTTAACAAGGCTTTTCTGATTGGTTTCTGTGACTGTACAATGCTCATGAATATGTAATGAGGCTGTTTCTGATTGGTTTCTGTGACTGTACAATGCTCATGAATATGTAATGAGGCTGTTTCTGATTGGTTTCTGTGACTGTACAATGCTCATGAATATTTAACGAGGCTTTTCTGATTGGTTTCTGTGACTGTACAATGCTCATGAATATGTAATGAGGCTGTTTCTGATTGGTTTCTGTGACTGTACAATGCTCATGAATATGTAATGAGGCTGTTTCTGATTGGTTTCTGTGACTGTACAATGCTCATGAATATGTAATGAGGCTGTTTCTGATTGGTTTCTGTGACTGTACAATGCTCATGAATATTTAACGAGGCTTTTCTGATTGGTTTCTGTGACTGTACAATGCTCATGAATATTTAACGAGGCTTTTCTGATTGGTTTCTGTGACTGTACAATGCTCATGAATATGTAATGAGGCTGTTTCTGATTGGTTTCTGTGACTGTACAATGCTCATGAATATTTAACAAGGCTGTTTCTGATTGGTTTCTGTGACTGTACAATGCTCATGAATATGTAATGAGGCTGTTTCTGATTGGTTTCTGTGACTGTACAATGCTCATGAATATGTAACGAGGCTGTTTCTGATTGGTTTCTGTGACTGTACAATGCTCATGAATATGTAATGAGGCTGTTTCTGATTGGTGGTCTGTTGCTAAACAACTTGAAATTACATTCTGCCTCAGTGTTGCACTTCATCATTCGAAAGTTAAAAGCCCCTTTCAAACATTAAGCACAGTGTGAAGAGAGAATTGGCGCTCACGTCTATAGAGCAGCCCAGCAGCGAGCCTCTCTCGACAGCACGGGCGATGATGCTGAAGAGGTCAGCGGGTGCTTTATTTAACTCGTACATCTCCGTGACCCCTCCGGTGAAATCCTCAAACCCCTCGGACGTGCTGCCGCCCGACAGAGCCTCATAACAGCCGTTCAGCCTGGAAAACAGAGCAATGACTGACCAGTGCAGTTTAGCTGTATTTGATTCAAACGTCCAGTTGGGGACTATCGTACTTGGCGTAGGCCTTCTCCAGCAGAGCGCTCCAGAACTCTCCACCCTCCGCTGAGTGCACGAACAACAGCTTCCCATCCTTCACCGGCAACCGGTCGTCAATCACCACGTCCACCCACTCGCCGAACTGCCAGAACTACAGAGAGCAGAGAGCGGTTCAGTCTCATGTGCACTCTTAAAAATAAAGGTTCTTTATGTAAAGGATAATGTACATCATACCAAAGCTTGTTTCTGCCATAGAAAAATAAAAAAAGGTAATTGCACAAATCACAATTCTGAAATATACAATTTTTCTGTTTGTTTTCCGTGAGAAAAATGAGCTTCTATAACATGTGAATGAATACACCCTGATAAGGTGATCATCTTGAGGAGGTTTATTTTGTCATAACCGGCTCAATGTACATTATACCACTTAGCTTAATAAAAGCTAAAATATTGAGTTGAAAGTATTATGACTACTGTGCATTATACAGTATATAAATAACTCAAAGCTTCCATCAAGAAAAACAATTCCTAGTAAGCAGCTTTGAGTTAGGATGAACAAGACGGACATTAATGGGATAATAAAAAGATTTTCACCACATAATAATGACAGGGGACATGAAATATTGACTTATTATCTTATAATCCATTACAGTGCATAAAACTATCAATCTAACAACGTATACCATTAATAAAGTCCTCCGGTTGAACTTTACAGTAACTACAGTCTGAGGCCGTGTTTGAATGAAACAAGTGAAAGCGAGTCTGTGCTGGTGTGAAACGAGACTTGAAAAAAGCATCTGCATCAAGTACCCAGATAAGCATCATTATCGGTCATTATCGGGTTCAATGTCATGATGGACCAATCAGAATCAAGCATTTCAGAGAGCCGCGGAGAAGAACCTTAAATATCCATAAAACCTTTTCTTTCCACAAAAGGTTCTTTATGGTGGAAAAAAAGTTATTTAGATTTTTTAAATGTTCTTCACACTAAGAAAAAAAGTTTCTTTTAAAGAAATAACTGAAGGTTCACTGAAAGGAGCCAAAAATGGTTCTTCCATGGCATTGCTGTGAAAACCCCTTTTGGAAGGTTTATCGTTAAGAGTGACCGTCCAGCAGGTGGCGCACATACACACAAACAGCATCTCTCTCATAAATAAATCTACTAGAGATAGTATTCTACACTTCCTAATAATTCAACACCAACCTGTTACATTAAAGACACTTTGCAATGATTTTAAGGAATAGCATCCACAGATCACTGAAAAAGGTGGCTGCACAAAAATGACAAAATACAGAGATAAAGCATCAGCTTTACAGATGATGCACATCCTTTGCAGTGTGTTTGGTTTCATTAGGGCTATAAAGCTTCCTGGGTTTCTCAGGAAGTCATAAAGAAAGAACAAATTATCTCGCATGCACATCATAACGTAATTACAACGTCAACATTTCATGTTTAACTGAAGTCGGATTTCTTTTGTAAAATTATTTAAAAGTACACCATGTACCCTTTTTGTTCAAAATTACAAAATCTACAAAATGTATATAATGAGCAAACCCACCTTCCAAACCGTGTTTTGTCTGAATCACTCCGGCGCACCTGTAACATGGGTTTATATTTGGACTGTTTTAGAGCGGGCGGGACGACAGTATCCCAGTACCTGCGTGACTCGCAACAGTTTATTAACTGCTATACCTGTTACATAGTGTACCATTCATTTGTATTCAATCAATGTCTTACTCGCCATTTCTTTGTAATTTTTTGTGAAATTTGCTAGCAAATTCTAAGGTGTCTGTGTTACAGTGTAATTATATATTTAAGTTCTGAGCAATAATAATTAACTACATGTATTTACTATAGGGTTAGGGTAGGATTAGATTTGGTTGCATGTAATTATGCATCATTTACTGTTATTACTACAGTAACTACACGTAACGTGAAACAATGACACTAAAATAAAGTTGTTACCCAAATTCTCAGTAAAAACTGTTCCTACATCAAGGTTTTTTAGCGATATGACTGCAGCATTTTAGCGAACCTTCATTAATTATGCATGAATATGTATTCCAGCATTTACTGATGCAGCAGGAAACAGCCGTTATCTGTGTCCATCCACATTATCCACCAGAAATACACACACACACACGTTTGGTTCACTCTTTGTGGGGACTCTCCATAGACGTAATGGTTTTTATACTGTACAGACTGTATATTCTCTCCCCTTACACTAACCCTACCCCTTAAACCCCTAAACCTACCCACCACACACAACTTTCTGCATTTTTACATTTTCATAACTCATTCTGTATGATTTATAAGCCGTTTCATCATGGGGACCTCAATTTAGGTGACACGAGTCCTCATGAGTCTGCGTGCATTCAGCTTGAAGTCTTCACCGGGATAGAAAAACATGAACACACACACACACACACACACACACACACACACACACACACACACACACACACCTACTCATCCTACACTGCATGTGCGCTCCTGTAAAGAGCCATTCAAATGAAGTTTAAGATGGATTTGAGAGCCAATCACGCTTCTCTGTCTGGCAATCCAGTGGACGAGTCTGGGTTTGGCGGTTGCCAGGAGAACGGCACTTGTCTGACTGCATTGTGCCAAGTGTAAAGTTTGGTGGAGAGGGGATTATGGTGTGGGGTTGTTTTTCAGGGGTTGGGCTTGGCCCATTTTGGACAACTTCACGCTCCCAACTTTGTGGGAACAGTTTGGGGATGGCCCTTTCCTGTTCCAACATGACTGCGCACCAGTGCACAAAGCGTCGGTCCATAAAGACATGGATGAGCGAGTTTGGTGTGGAGGAACTTGACTGGCCTGCACAGAGTCCTGACCTCAACCTGATAGAACACCTTTGGGAGGAATTAGAGCGGAGACTGAGAGCCAAGCCTTCTCGTCCAACATCAGTGCCTGACCTCACAAATGCACTTCTAGAAGAATGGTCAAAAATTCCCATAAACACACTCCTAAACCCTGTGGAAAGCCTTCCCAGAAGAGTTGAAGCTGTTGTAGCTGCAAAGGGTGGACCAACTCCACATTAAACCCTACGGATTAAGAATGGGACGTTCATGTACATCTAAAGGCAGACGTCCCAAAACTTTGGGCAATATAGTGAATATGTATGAATACATTTAAATCTTGCATAAAGAATATATTATGCATTTTACTATAAATTTTAGTATCAATTTGACGGTTTTATATAAAAATGTGCTTAACTGCCATAAAAACAATGTCACAACGCAAAACATCTAAACAGTCCTGAAACCGCATTCATTTTTATTAAATATGACCAGGACAAGTGAGATTTATTCATGAATAGTTTAAAACACACTGTAGCATGTGAAATCCGCTCCCAATGTCCCTCAGTGATTTACTCCCTCTCATTATTAGCTCCGACACACACACTCAGTGTATTTCTGCTGCTAATTTAATCTAATGAGTCCCAGATGAGACAGACAGGACTAGCAGAAAACACAAGTGTGTGTGTGTGTGTGTGTTGAGACACATTAGTGAACACATTTGTCTCCTAAAACAGCCCTGTGTTTTTGTTCTCACGCTCACTCATGCATGATGCACATGTGTTTATAATGATATATTTAGCAGTTCAGGATCTTTTTGAACTTGTGTGCGTCCTACTGGGTATTAAGTCTGACTGCAGTGCATTTTTCTATTGTTCTGCACAGAAGTGCATGCCTCCTACTAAGATGCATGATTATGGTGATCATTCAGTGCTATGGGATTTCTCAATTTTAGATTGTGTTGTCATTTGCTGCATTGCATTATGCTGTCTGTACAAATTGTGAAAGGATTCTTGGCTTGCTGTGTCACCTCATTACCCATAATGCTACTTAACCTGCCCTTCCCCCCTCATCTCCCTGAGACAGAAACACACACTTCCGCACAATAACTCCCTTTTGAGACACACACTGCAATTTGATCACACCTATTGTGAATGCACTAGCAATAAAGCACAAGAGGAAGAGATTACCCATGTTGCCTTAATACGCATACACTGTTTCTAAGCGGCACCATTGCTCATTCTAGTCTGTTTACAGAGCAAAGTTCACGAATGGTTTATCGCTACATTGGTTTCATTCACTCTTAAAAATAAAGCTTCCAAAGGGGGGTTTCACAGCAATGCCATAGAAGCAGCAATTTATTTCTTAGTGTAAAGAACATTTTAATAAACCTTTTCCACTTTAAAAGAACCTTTTGTGCATTGGAAAGATTCCATGGATGATGAAGGTTCTAAAATGGAACCACAGATGACAAACAGAACCTTTATATTTAAGAGTGTGATGTACCTGGAAGTGGAAGATCCCAGCGTAACCGCCGACAAAGTTCTGGCCGTGCGGCACCACGCGGTGCAGGAGGTTATCGTTTAGAGTCAGAGATGCGATGGCCGCCAGCAGCCAACAGTCACCTGAGCAAAAACACCACAACTGGACTGATGAGCTTCGGTGCAGACAAGAGACAACCCTTTAACATAAGGTTCAATTGGTTAAAGACCCCTGTTATGAAGTTTTGAATGTTGTTTATATGTCTATGTGGTGCTTTTAATATGCTTTAAATTCATCAGTCAGCACCATTGCTGAGTATTTTCTCCTTAAACTGCCTTGAGTAAGTGTCTAAGGTGTTTTGGCCTATGATGAGAGATTTAAATTTGGCAAACACAGCTGAATAAATAGGTGTAGAAAATGGCCTCTAACTAGTCCACCATAAATGGTTTTTGGTGTAATAAAACGCTCAAGGCCCTGTTTACACCTGGTATCAGGATGTGTTTTGGTCAATCGGATCACAAGTAGATGAGGGAGACACATTCCCGTTTACACCTGGTGTTTTAATCCGTCTGTTTTGTCCACTTTCAACCACTTCTGTCCTGATTTCTTCGAGGGGAGGGTCTATGGCCGGCGGGTACATGTATGGGCTTTTTCAGATCTTTCAATCTAAAGGACAAAATAAACTTGCGAATGAACGCATATGAAGACGGGAAAATACGCAGTTAGTTTCTGCTCTGACAGCCGCAAGACCAGCCGAACGCTGTGAGTGTGTGTTAGAAATCAGGAATGGGGAGAGAACATTGAGCTTGGGAGGTTTTTCATCTTCAAACCAAACTTGGGTCGTCAGCCGACAGAGTTTAAATCCCGTCTGGCTAGTGTGCTTCCCATAATGCATTAGGTCAGTAGAAGAGAGTAGATGTTTTTTTGTGGCTGTTTGAACACATTTGACCACATGAGCGTCTACAGTACGAAAGCAATCCGGTCGAACAGGTTTTCAACTACCTCTGGAAGTGGTCGAAAGTGGACAAGCTCAAAACATTTTAGACCCCGTGTACACCTGTACTTAGTGTCGGTCACTCATGATCTGATCAACCAAAACGCATCTTAATACCAGGTGTAAACAGGGCCTAAGTGTTCCTCGCTGTATTTATTCCTCAGTCTCCTGAATCCTTCAAACATGATAATTATTGCTCCAAACAACAGGCCTGATGTTGGAAGATGACCCGACATTACAAGCCAGAGAATGTGTAAATAACTTAAAATATCCATCAGGCTCCAGGAAATCTGATACAAAAGAGGGAAGGTCATTTCTAAGTGCGAGACTAACAGCAGGCACTGTGCTCCACAAACATCCTGACCAATCACAGCTCTTCCTCCCGGTTTTCCATGTTTAAACATGGTATCCATTTATGATGTGGCCATAATGCATTATCTGCTCGGCTGCGAGACAGCAGCTCTTTATTTACTGACCGCAGGGGTCAGAGCTTTAATTATGTACGAGGCTCTGTGTCTGGAGTAAACATACTTCACTATGTGCCTTCCTCTGTGAAATACACCATGCTTCATTCTAAAGGTACCACCGTTTACTTTTACTATCCTGTGTATTATCCTAGTTAACTACATTTGACTATATATTCAAATAGAGAACAGTGATATTAAATGGCAATAATATTTCACAATTTTACCATATTTTTGATCAGCCATTGGTCTAGTTAATGCTTGGTGTAAACAGCTGGTTGAGGTTGTAGTGTGGTAATATCAGGGTTGCTTGAGGTAAAGTCTCTAAAGCTGATGCAGACAGACTCACCCAGAGCTCCCTGACAGATGTCAGTACGAGTCGCTCCGTCCATGATGAACTGGGGACGCGTGCAAATCTCCTGAAGGCACACAAACACCCGTAAATTAGATCTGCATTTCCACAAGGAAATGGAGCACAGCATTCAGCCTCTCACTAACACACACACACACACACACACACACACACACACACACTCTCTGGCGTGTGTTTGTGAGCACATGCAGCAGCGTGTGAAAAGACTGGGTGTGTTATTCAAATTTAGTTTGGTTCATAAAGGCAGGAAGGAGAAACGAATGTATAACGAGTTGCCACTTTTCCTGACAAATCGTTTCAGCTCTTGAGGCGCACATAACAACAAGCACGAGACATGAGGTTATATAAAGCCATGCATTAACGTAATGAGTAGAAGCCATGAAATCTTGTGGGACATCAACTGTAGAGCAGACCCGTCACATGCAGAAGTGTTTCAAAAATGTGTTCAGAGAGTGCAAAAAGCCGAGAGAGAGCCTAGCAGGTTAGATGAGGGGATGCATGAACACATGGGATGGCAGAGGTGAAGTGTGCTTAAAATAATGCAGTTAGAAGAGAACGAGAGGAACAGGAAGCAGTGGTGGAGTATAAAGGAAGTAGTGTGCTAAACCAACCCATTTGACCCCCAAGACCCTTGCGGTCGGCTCACCGTCGGTCTCTTCCATCGTAAGCCCTGTGTCTTGGAGGATCGTGGGCCCAACTCGTTGAAGCCCAGAGAAGAGCTGGTGGCTGGGAACAAAGGGTCTTCAAACAGGGTCCTGCTGTGTTGGCATTGGGCCCTCAGCGATTCATAATCCTGTCCCAGGAACTTCAAGGCATTGTGGTTCTGACCCAAACCTGCATCCCGGTCCCACTGACTCCGGAGCTTCGCAGCCATTCCGGTGGCGTAAATGGGCTCCATGTTTCGGCCCGCTTTACTTTGGCACTAGAGCGCTAATAGATGATGTTACCCCAGAGAGCCAATGAGAACAGAGGAAGGGGAAGGGACGAGCCAATCACAACCCGGGAAACAACGAGTGGAACGAATGTATTAACTTTGAATGAATGGCGCAGATGATGTTGGATGGCATGAAATCAGAGCGCACAATGAATTCTGCTCCAAGATCTGGTTTAGACGTCCTGGAAGAGAGAAGAATTTGGTCTGAATAAATGAGCAATTTCATATTTCATTCTGTCATTTTTCTTTCTCACAAAGATAGGAATATTACCACTAATGCAACAAAATAGAGAGAAAATGTTGTGCTTTAGCTAAATAAATATGATGCTTTATGTACACTATTATCCTTGAGAACGATGTTTTACAATAAACCAGACAAATGAGTCATGAGTCAAGTTCTCACTATTCTTAATCAACAGGACAGAAATCACAAATTATATCATCATGATCAATATCCATTCATTTCCACCACGTTCCCAACCTCGAGCGGTGCTAACCTATGATCCTTTTCTTTGACATTTTGAACGTTTTACTCATTTAGGGTCATGAACATGCATGCAAACTGTCGACACACTGAGGTGTTGTGGAATGAGATTATTTTTTTAAAAGTAAAAAAAGCGAGTATGTTTTTTATTACAACTATGACATTTGCGGATCAAATTGACACGCTTATTTTATGGTTAAAGGCATTAGACCCAAAATAAAAAACATTTTGTTTACTTTATGTCAGTTTCTCAGCTACCCTCAGAGAGCATTTACATTCACATTTATGCATTTGGCAGATGCTTTTATTTGGATAAACTCACACATTTGACATTGAAGGTGTACACTTGTAACCGGTCACGCATGTTCAATTCGCTGGGAATCAATCCCATGATATTGCCGTTGCGAGTGTCATGCCCTACTGTTGGAGTTTCAGGAAAGCACACAAAAGACGTGCATTCCCACACTTAAGAAATTAGTTAGAATACATTAGATTGGTGAACAAATATTAGACCGGTTAAAAACAGTATTAAAAGTATTAATATTAAAGTTCAACTGTTTTTACCTAAGTTTATTTGTTTGTTTATTAAAAGAATAATAATTGGATTAAATTCTTTAATTCGATTCAACTCACCAAATACCGATTATTTGGTTAATTAAATCCAATTCGGGTCAATTTAACCCCCGCCATAACGATTCTGAAGCTAAGAAAGTTTCCCACAGGAAACTCTGGCTACACGGTGCTGATATATGATCATTCTGACATGCCTCTGAATGCAGAACAAAAAGCATTCATTTCAAACAAAGCCAGAGATCCGCTGTCACAACCTCCAGTAAGCCTGACCTCAAGGGCACAGTCCCGAACATTAATCTAAGTCATTTTACATTTTAAAAAGTCAGCTAAATAGCATGTAAAGTGGGCAATGCAGCCAAACATCCTTACATTCACACGGCTGCCTACATGTTCAGCTTTAATGTTCAGAATAGTGACTCACTTGCTTGACAGTTGTGAACAGACAGAACGGTTAATCCTACAGCAAACACGTCCGCATGCTGTCCTACACACTGAACAAAACATGATCATGCCCTCCACAATGATTTGAGATGTTTCAAAGAACATCTTGAGCTTCAATGGGAAACGAACACCCTCCCATTCCCTCGCATGAGCTTGTCAAACCGGTCTTAATTCACCCTCCTCCTCCTCAAACGTTTGTCCTTGTTTGGTAAACCGTAAACAAAGATTAGTCTAGTTTTTGTCCTGCGCTCAGGTTTAGGGCTGAAGCTCCATGTAATGTTTTTTTATTTAAATGCTGTCGACCCATCTTACTCATGTCATCTGTTGTAGTTTATGATGGTATTTCAGGGCCGGCCCGTGGCATAGGTGGAATAGGCAAATGCTATCACAGCTATGCTAGGTGAGTTGTAAACTAAAATAGAACTACATTGCTTATCATTCGACTCATCCCAGCCCGATGCATCAATCCCCCCCGACCCCCAAACCGTACTCACAGACTTCAACGAATTCACATGAGTCATGACACATGATGAATTAGCATTATAGCCTGCCATAGATAGCATACAATGTTAAAAAGACCAAAGCCCTCTGGTGCACATGGAAGAAAAAAAAAAGAGAGGTGGGGGAAAAAACAGGATAAAGACAGAGGTAACGGGATGTAATGAATAAACAGTTTATCTAGTAGTTAGAAAAGAGTAACGTTTGTTAATTTGAAAGCTATCTAGCCAGAGTTAACGTCCATTATTTTTACTGTAAAATAGCTAAATTAACTACATTCCTTCATTTTTATTTGTGGTTATAACATGAAAAATGTGCCATGGTTTAGCGGAAGATTGCTGCCATGAAACACTGAAAATTAAACTATGCTAGAGAAGTGCTCAATGAATACATGTTTGCATGAATGCTAGATGTAATTACTAATTACTCATGCCATTTGAGTTCAGGCTATATCAGTGCGATATTTTTGTACATGCGTTTTATTTTTATTTTTTTGTGGTGTTTGAACTTTGAACATAAATGTGTGTTGGCAGTGTGCGTACACAACCACCCTAATGGTAAAAATCCACCCACTCCTTTAATCCCCATAAATCATAAGCAGCATCTCAGAATAAGCCGTTTGCAGATGACGTCACATATGCTTAGGCCACGCCCATGACTGCTAAGGGACTCCGCCCTTTCTGTTTGCGTGCTTCGTGAGTGTGTGCTCAGAAAACCAAATCTCAGAGGTTTAGACTGATATGGCTTTAAACGCATGCAGATAATAAACTTTCATGATGAAGAACTGCAATGTCACGTGAGCGCGATAGAGATAATCATCAAAACCAAACAGATGTTTTAGTTTTTGGCAGAGTATCGGAGGCACAAGCTGTACAGGCTCCGCCCTCTTCTGGAAAATGGGGCGGGGAGCGACAGCTCATTTGCATTTAAAGATGCAAGCACGAAAACAGCATGTTTTGCCTTCCACTCAAAAATGTCTTCTTTTGCACACTTTCTGGGGACACAAGAGACTTGTATTACATCTTATAAACAGGGGCATAATAGGCCCCCTTTAATAACAATGTAACATCCAATGGTCTCTCATTCTCCAGTGCGGTTTCTGTGTAAGTGTGTAAACACAATGGTCAGTGGCTGATGCAAGAACACAGACCCCATTAAACTCAATGAATGAACTTAATCTCATTTAAACAAATGAGAGAAAGTAGAGCAGTGGAAGGGTGTGGTGCGTGAGATTCATGGAACGTAATAAGGCGCGCTGCAGAGAGAGAATTAAACTGCAGGCGTGTGTGTGGATGTTTGCCAAGAGAACAAATGCAGCATTCAGAGCTTGAATAGTGACTTCGCATAAACGCACTTTAAAGACCTTTTTTAAATTTTGCCTCAGGCATGCTTTTCTCTAAAGTGAGTTACTTTGTTCATTTACTGTTTGTTTTGTGAAGACCAGTTCTTGCTATTTGCCTCCTGCTCATCTCATGTCAGACACTCATAGCAAATCTTCTGCCATTAAACCCCATAAAACCTCCCTCATGAAATACGTTCATGTTATCGTCGATTTCTGGTGGTGGAGGTCTCAGGCCTGACTGAGCAGAAGCTCACAAAAATGCTACAATAAATATTGAATTTGTCTCTCGTGGGAACGGGAACCTCTATTTCGTAGCTCTCTGGGAAAGGATGGGTTGATGAGAGATAACAGAAGAAAAACAAGTAAAGACACATCATGAAACCTCAGTTTTTGAACAGATACTGTCGACCAATCATAGTCATAATCAGAGTCGGAAGACGTGCACGGACTAAGAGAAAAACGTTTGAGGAAAAACGTGTTCCACAAGACCTAAGACCGATACCAAGACCGCTAGCTATATTATACAAAGCGTGTGATCTAATACACACACTGATGAGCCAAAAAATGATGACCACTGACAGCAAGCGAAAAATGTTCATTTCCTAACAATGTCAAGTTTTCCGTAGCTTAGATGATTTGTGAAAAAGTAATTCTTGTAGTCAGTGTGCTGAATGCAGCAGGAATGGGCAGGAGTAAAGGCCTGAGAGACTTTGACAAGGGTCGGATTATGCCAAGGCGACTGGGTCAGAGTATCTCTGAAATGGCAAGGCTAGTGTGCTGGTCCCGTTCAGCAATGATGGGAATTTACCAAGTGTCCGAGGAGGGACAAACCACAAACCGGCGACAGGGTGTTGGGCGCCCAAGGCTCATTGATGCACAAGGGTGTTTTTGAGGTATAGTAGAATATGTTTTTTAATACTTGATTGTTCAAAAAAACACATTATTTTACACATATTTTACATTATTACAGCTCCTCTCTCCCCAGTCTGGCACGAACGTGCCATATTGTCCCTGTTTCGATAAAGCCCCTCCTTTTGAAATACGAAATGTGTTGTGATTGGTTAGCTAGCCCAGTGCGTTGTGATTGGCAACTCTTAGTGCATGTTCGGGAAATGTCCTGCCCCTGCAAGTTCTTCTCTAGTGTAAAAATGAATAAGGATGGCATCCATTTCAAACCAATTTGAGCTGACAATGTTAATATTGTAAATGTGCAGCACACAGATAAGCGTTTCGTTTTTAATGTTCGGGAACAGTGTTTAAAATAAATTTGAACCACTCTAAGTTCATCAGCCTTAGGGAGGTCAAACAAGGAGTTTTGGAAAGTGTGTGCGCCGTTTACCTGGGGAAGTGATGCACCAGGATCCTCCTACTACCTAAACTTCCTAGTTCTGTTTGGTAAATACGCACCCAGTTGATGAAAAATAGACACGCGGCAGCCCAACATGGTAATAATTCAAAGAAAATAACATGACGTGCATCCATCCTGTAAACAATAAAAAACTTCTGCCTACATCATGTGAACAACCTGCCCATGCAGGCTATTTTGAACAAATGTGTATATAATTATGCACATTTGTTCAAATCACACCATAGGCTAGACACTTAGAGGTCAAATATGAGCCTTTATTGCCATATAACGGATTCACCCTGCATTTAAATGCAGTTCTCGCACCTTAAACTCAGTGCAGGCTATATGTGGCTGTTGATCCTCTTAGCAGCATGAGAGAAAACTTTTATTGAAATTGCAAATGGATTATATACAGAAAGCGAGCAAAGAGCGATCCCTTAATGACTGAAGCTGTCAATCACTTTAGTTGCAGCATGATTGGCTACAATGCCTAGCGTTGCAAATTGCGCTGTAAATAGAAACCTTTGACGGTCTTCAGACAACAGAGCCTCCAAATTCCCCAAATCTCAATCCAATTAAGCATCTGTGCTGGACCAACAAGTTTGATCCACACAGGCTCCACCTCACAACCTACCGGACAGGACGTCTGGGTGCCAGAGACCACAGGACGCCTTCAGGGCTCTCGTAGAGTCCATGCCTCAGCGGGACGGCGCTTTTTTTTTGGTGGCACACGGACGACCAACAGCATATTAGGCACTTTGCTCATTGTATGTGAAGTTTTAGCTCAAAATACCCACAGATAATTTTTTATAGCATGCTAAATTTGTCACTTTTTGAGGGTGAGCAAAAACTCCCCTTTTTGTGTGTGTGTCCCTTTAAATGCAAATGAGCTGCACCTTTCAGGAAGAGGGCGGAGCTTCAAGAGCTTGTGTTAGCAGCTCCGATCACCTCACACAGACACACACTGAAAATGTCAGAAACTGTTCAGCCTTTTATGTTCAAATCGGAGTCGGACAATGATGGAGAGACTCAAGAAGCGACAACATGTAGAATGGGGCAGGATGTTTCTGAATGGATAGTTGATGAATTTATGAGTTAACTATCTTCAAGTCATTGATTAGCATACTCCGTCATGATAATCTATAAATCGCTCATGTGGGAACTGTAAGATACTGCATGAAGAGAGAACAGGTATAGTTTAGTTTAATTATGATTATAACATCTTGCTTTTATGACAAGCTATTGCATTTGTGTCCGTACTGTATTCATAGACTGTAAAAAAAAAAAAAAATATGGACGTAGTGTCCTTGACGTCACCCGTATGTTTCCAAAGAGCATTTCTGAAGCCTAAAAGCCGGCCGTTGCCATCTTGGCAGCGCGTCATCACGCATCACTCCCGGATAACTGGAAATGGACAAAGAGGTGGGACATGGGTGGAGCTGAGGTGCCTTGTTGCTGAAACCACGCCCACCTAGCTTGACCATAGCGGCAATCCACTTGTCACTCCCTTAATTATGCAGGACTTTAAGGCTTAATATAATTTAAACGGATGAGTTACAACAAAAATTCACCCCCCTCACAGTTGTCATGAAGGGAAAACTTAGCCGTATACATTCACGCATTTGGCAGACGCTTTTATCCAAAGTGACTTACATTGTATTCAAGGTACACATTTTTTAATTTTTTGTCACTTCTTGCTTTCCCTGGGAATCGAACCGTTGCTAGCGCCACGCTCTTATTGTTTGAGCTACAGGAAAGCTATAGACCACGTGTTTTTCTGCTGTAAAGTTGGTCATTTTAACATGGGGTAGATACAGCCTCTAGCGGCCAGTCGATGAATTGCAGTTTAAGTCACTTCCGTGTTGGTTTCAAGAGACACCGCAGGAGATTGCCACTTTACTGTATCGCAATAAATGTGAAAGACGGATACGGCAGTTTCCCAAATGTGCTCTCCTACAACAACTCTCCCTCTTCTCAACATGGCTTTTGTTTGCGTGTTCCTGAGGGCGGGTTTATGTAAATGTCAAGGTTAGTGATGTCACTAACCCGTGAAGAAGCTTGTAGTCCCTACCAGCCGTTTGTTGTAGTCCTTAAAAAGTGATTTCTGTAAAAGACGGAGCGTCGTAACGTTTTCACTAAAGTTAAAAAATGTGAAATCATAATCGACCACCCCTTTAACATATCTACTGTATTTCCAGGTTGCTTCCTCTGACTCTCTGCACTCCTTTATAATCCGGGATCAAACAGCAGATGTTTCTCATGAGGTCAGGTCAGTGTAGCTTACAGGTAGGATTTTGTCATGTGCGTTTGGGCATGACTGATCCGTCACTCAAAGTGTTCACACGGACAACACCCTAAACACTGAGTGTGAGTGTGTACAATGACAGTTTACTCTGTGGTTTGATTGCCACATGCCATAAAACATCTGCATTGTTCCTAATGTAAATAGTGGCGCTGATTCCAGCTTTTAACCTTTCCTGATATGATCGCATGTCAATAGTGGCAGAACTCTACTACGATACTGACAACACTCAAGTTGCATCCCAAGCAAAGCAATGGGTCTTTACACAAGAACCTACAAACTTATGGATGTCCCTCACACAAGAATGATCATAATTGGGAGTACATGAAATCTAAAAGATTGAAAGTGTATGCAACGAAGTTTCTACAATGCCATTATTCAATAACAAAGAGGCCTGAGAGTGGATTTTAGACATGAAATAAAGGTGTTTCGCTTTCATCACTTCCTGTGTCATTCAAGTCAAGAAACCCACCCTGACCACAACAGCTGACCATGTTGTGTGTCATTTAAAAGGCTTTTAATAGCCAGGCCATGCATGCATTCAACCTCAAACAATTCACATGCTATTATGGAGAAGTGACACGGTCCACAATTCCTTCTGAATGCAAACGTGACACAACTACTACACACATTCACGACCATTAGACGGGTTTATTGAACGTTTTACCAGTTTGTAACGCCAATGCATGCATGCAAACAGTCTCTTATGAGTTTATAGTGACCATTAAAAGGCGAAACTGCAAAAGAAGGAAATGAAGTTCATGCACCTTTAGACGTTTTAAAGTCCAAAAAAAAAAATGTTGACTATTGGCTGGCAGACAATTTTTTTTATAACACAAACTTCGCGAAAAACATATTTGATGGTGACTAAAAACAATACAAGTGCAATAAAAAGTGTCAAAAGTCTCATGGATGCCGTTCAGACTTACCTCGTGTCTTGATTTGCAGTCCCGAGTATGGGCAATTTTTATATAATCCAGAGGTTTTGATTATTGCTCGATCCTTCAAACATCTGGAGTTCATGAAGTTCAACGGCTTGCCTCGGATATTGCAGCACAAACGCCCTGCGGATCCAGGGCGCGTCTGCGCAGTGAGCGATAATAACGCGACGCGGACGGGTCGTGACGTGGAATTGCGTCGACCAATCACAGAGCGCGTTTGAGCGTACAGCGCGACGCGACTAAAACTAGTTCTGTCTTCATAAGAGAACAACACAAGAAACGTTTATATAAATACAATATAAATGTTCGTTTAAATCTAAAAAAAAAAAAAAAAAAAAAGCACAAATGTTTATATAAATTTACATATATATATGATTTGGCGTAATGCACGCGCGATATCAAAGGCTGGTTTTAAATAGCAGGAAAGTTTGTTTTGAACACTGTTTTTTTTTAGATGTTAGAAAGTCCACCACCTTGAGGCAGAACAAGGTAAACGCATTATTTACAAACATTTAATATTCTTCTTAATCATTGCAATGCTCACGTTTATTGCTGCGTTATAGTTGACTATAACGAAAACCACGCAAATATGTTCGTTACTTGAACTAAAATGAGCGTTAAGTGAAATAACACGAAACTGGTGCTGCGCGGGAAAAAGAACAACAAACCCCATAATGCAGTGCGTCGCGTTCCCGTGAACCCTCGCGCCTGAACGCGTTTGTGCCGTAGTGGAGCTTCATCATGGCTAGCGACGGGCCGCCGGGCGCTGAATCAAATATAGATTTTAACACATGGAGTCACGGCGAGCTGCAGGCCAAACTGGCCGAGTTTGGTGCTCCTAATATGGGTGAGATGAAAACGTTTTGATAAGAGCGCTGTGGCGGAGTTTCGCTCAGCTTTTCTTCCGTTAGCTAGCGTTAGCCGGTTAGCCTGTTATTTCCCTGTCTGATGCCCTGCAGGCCTGAGTAGTGCAAACATGTGTAGTACATGTTAATATGTCTTATGTAAAGCTGTATTTGCGTTTATTCTGGTAGTTAAAACACCTTTGGCTGTGAATGACTGTCATTAGATAAGTGTAAATGAAGTCGAAGTGTGAATGTTTGTGCGTATACGCGAACTGGTCGCATTTAAATGCAGGAGCTGTATACACAAACGCTGCAGTTACACACCAGCACATATTAAGCTATGTTTGCCGTCTTTATTTATGGTTTTCTGCTCTTCAGGTCCCAGAGAGGAGCTCATAGACCGGCTGAAATCGTTTGCACAGGTAAGCTATTCAGATTTTTTTAAACTTCAAATCTGACCATAACTTTTGATTGCTTTGCCTGAGCGTAACATTTATTTCGTCTGCAGTCTGGGATGATCTTAACCAAGCCGAACATGTCAGGAGGAGACGACAAGAGCATGACTACGGTACTTTTACTCTGTTTGTTCATGTGTTTGTGTTAATTGGGACAAAACTTGACTAGGTGTTGAGGATAAACGTGTTAAAGGTTGTGTTGTGTTGTCAGATGCCAGGTCTGCCGCCCATGCCCCCGATGCCCTCGATGCCCCTTCCGCCGGGCATGAACATGATGCAGGCCATGAATATGATGGGCGGCCCTCCTCCCATCCACATGGGTATGGAGCCGCCCGGCATGGTGGCGCACGACGACAGAGCCGCGCAGGTGAGAGGCTGAACTCTGTGAAACGTTTTGCTGTGATCTGTGGTGGATAATGCGTGACTTTACTGTCAAGCTCCACTATTGTTGCTGCTCTCTAAACTACTGCCAAACTCCTATTAAAGGGTTAGATCACTCAGAAATGAAAGTTATCCCATAATTTACTCGCCCTCAAGCCATCCTTGGTGTATGTGACATTCTTCTTTCAGAGTTATAACAAATGTCCTGGCTCTTCCAAGCTTTATAATGGGAGTGAATGGGGAGAGCCCAAAAAGGTGCATCCATCAGTCATATAGGTGCATCCATTATAAAAGTGCATCCATCAGTCATATAGGTGCATCCATCAGTCATATAGGTGCATCCATCAGTCATATAGGTGCATCCATCAGTCATATAAGTGCATCCATCATCATATAGGTGCATCCATCAGTCATATAGGTGCATCCATCATAAAAGTGCATCCATCAGTCATATAGGTGCATCCATTATAAAACTGCATCCGTCATATAGTTGCATCCATCCGTCATAAAGGTGCATCCATCAGTCATATAGGTGCATCCATTATAAAAGTGCATCCGTCATATAGTTGCATCCATCCGTCATATAGTTGCATCCATCCGTCATAAAGGTGCATCCATCAGTCATATAGGTGCATCCATTATAAAAGTGCATCCGTCATATAGTCATATGTGCATCCATCCGCATCCATCATCAAAGGTGCATCCATATAGGTGCATCCATCAGTCATATAGGTGCATCCATTATAAAAGTGCATCCGTCATATAGGTGCATCCATCCATTATAAAAGTGCATCCGTCATATAGTTGCATCATTATAAAAGTGCATCCGTCATATAGTTGCATCCATCCGTCATATAGTTGCATCCATCCGTCATAAAGGTGCATCCATCCGTCATATAGGTGCATCCATTATAAAAGTGCATCCGTCATATAGGTGCATCCATCCATTATAAAAGTGCATCCATCCGTCATATAGGTGCATCCAAAAGTCATATAGGTGCATCCATTATAAAAGTGCATCATCAGTCATATAGGTGCATCCATCCGTCATAAATAAAGGTGCATCCATCATAAAGGTGCATCATAAAGGTGCATCCATCAGTCATATAGGTGCATCCATCAGTCATATAGGTGCATCCATCATCCATATAAAGGTGCATCCATCAGTCATATAGGTGCATCCATCAGTCATAAAGGTGCATCCATCAGTCATCAGTCATATAGGTGCATCCATCCATTATAAAAGTGCATCATCCGTCATATATAGTTGCATAAAGGTGCATCATCGTCATATAGGTGCATCCATCAGTCATATAGTTGCATCCATCCGTCATATAGTTGCATCCATCAGTCATATAGGTGCATCCATTAGCATCCATCAGTCATATAGGTGCATCCATCAGTCATATAGGTGCATCCAGTGCATCCATCAGTCATATAGGTGCATCCCAGTCATATAGGTGCATCCAGTCATATAAGGTGCATCCAGGTGCAGTCATAAAGGTGCATCCATCAGTGCATCCATCATATAGGTGCATCCGTCATATAGGTGCATCCATTATAAAAGTGCATCCATCAGTCATCCATTATAAAAGTGCATCCGTCATATAGGTGCATCCATCCATTATAAAAGTGCATCCATCAGTCATATAGGTGCATCCATCAGTCATATAGGTGCATCCATTATAAAAGTGCATCCATCAGTCATATAGGTGCATCCATCCATATAAAAGTGCATCCATCAGTCATAAAGGTGCATCCATCAGTCATAAAGGTGCATCCATTATAAAGGTGCATCCATCAGTCATATAGGTGCATCCATCAGTCATCATATAGGTGCATCCATTATAAAAGTAGGTGCATCCATCAGTCATCATATAGGTGCATCCATTATAAATGCATCCACCAGTCATAAAAGTGCATCCATCAGTCATAAAGGTGCATCCATTATATAGGTGCATCCATCAGTCATATAGGTGCATCCATTATAAAGGTGCATCCATCAGTCATATAGGTGCATCCATTATAAAAGTGCATCCATCAGTCATATATAGGTGCATCCATTATAAAAGTGCATCCATCAGTCATTATAAAGGTGCATCCATGCATCCATGCATCCATTATAAAAGTGCATCCATCAGTCATAAAGGTGCATCATTATATAGGTGCATCAGTCATAAAGGTGCATCCATTATAAGGTGCATCATCATCATATAGGTGTCCATATAAAAGTGCATCCATCAGTCGCATCCATTAAGGTGCATCCATCCGTGCATCCATATATAGGTGCATCCATCCGTCAGGTGCATCCATAGGTGCATCCATCCGTCATAAAGGTGCATCCATCCGTCATAAAGGTGCATCCATCCGTCATAAAGGTGCATCCATCCGTCATATAGGTGCATCCATCAGTCATATAGGTGCATCCATCAGTCATAAAGGTGCATCCATCCGTCATATAGGTGCATCCATTATATAGGTGCATCCATCAGTCATATAGGTGCATCCATCAGTCATATAGGTGCATCCATCATAAAAGTGCTCCACATGACTCCAGGTGGTTAATAAAGGCCTTCCGAAGCGAAGCCGTGTAAGAAATATGCATAATTTCATATGTTAGCATATTATAACAAGTATTCATAGGTCATGTGTCAGGTCAGAGGTCACTCTTCCACTGGAATTCGACTCCTGTACGGCCGTTACCTGAAGACAGTGATTAGATCTTGATTATACTATATCATAAAATTGATGGATATTTTGGATGGATATTTTTCTTACACAAACGCTTCACTTCAGAGGGCCTTGATTAACCCCCGGAGCCGTATGGAGCACTTTTATGATGGATGGATGATGGATTACTTCCATTCACTCCCATTATAAAGCTTTTTTTTTAATATAGCTCTGATTGTGTTTGGCTGAAAGAAGATTCATATACACCTAGGATAGGGATATGGGATAGTTTTCATTTCTGGGTGAACTATCCCTATAATTCTTGCTGTAGTTTAGGCATGAGTGATGACATGGTTTTCTTCAGAGTCAGAGCAAACGCTTGTGTTTATCTTAAAAGAGAGAAGCTTTCAGATATAAATGCTGAACAACTTGCAGGATCAGACACTATTAAGAATACAATGCTATAACGGTGTCACATGACTGCTGTTTATCACCGTGTGTGTGTTTAGGGGGATTCTCGGGTGATGGACGAGCAGATGAAGGAACAGGAACTTCTGGAGCAGCAGAAACGGGTGAATGCTTGCTTATTTCCCATGCTGAATTTGATCTGTAACGCAAACATTAACTGCTATATATGGATGCGACTCATTTGATATGCACTACCGTTCAAACGTTTAGGGTCACTTTGATGCATTTAGTTTTTAAGAAGTTAATCTTTAGCAAGGATGTTTCAAATAAACGCTGTTCTTTTGAACTTTCTATTTATCAAAGAATCATGAAAAAAAAGTTTCATGTTTTCCACAGAAATATGAAGCCGTTTTCATCATTGATGACAATCAGAAATGTTTCTTAAGCGTCACATTATAATGATTTCTGAAGGATCATGTGACACTGAAGACTGGACTAATGATGATAAATTCAGCTTTGATCTCACAGAAAAGTTATTTAAAATTGTAATATTTCACTGTTTTACTGCCTTGGTGAGCAGAAGAGTTTTTTTAATATCAATAAAAATCATACCTATTAAGCTTTTGAGTGGTAGCGTATAGGGCTGTCAAAATGGCTGAAAAGCTACATTTGAAACTCTTAAATATTAGCAAACTTCAAATTATATTCCAATTCTAAAGGCAATAGTGAATTGTCTCCTATGCCCACAAGAGGGCGCAAGCGAGCGCAACAAGCAAAAGCATCGCATCTTTTATTGAAATGACATTCACTTTTTAAAGTGCATTAACAAACAATTATTAAATCAAATATAATTTCATTAATGAACATGTAAGGAAAATTAGGTAACAAAAGTGCATCAGTAACCTGAGAAAACACGCGTCAACAGACAACGTAATAGCAAACTGGCATTCAGACACAATCCGTTTCCACTCTCTAAACATCTGCATATTGTTTGTCAGAAACACCAAACGGTCTCCTTGACTGAGCGTGTTTTGCTGAGGTATGGTCAAGTATGTGTTTGCCAGCCGCGCAATATGCGGATACGTGTATACCGCGTGATGTTTGCCACCAACTGAGAGGATTTGCGTCAGCAGTAGCGTATAGCAGTAGCTTCCGTCAGCAGTAGCGTATCTTCTGTCGTTTATATCCATCTCATGCTCCAAAGCCCTGATTGCCTCCTCCTGCACTACTCTGTGTCTGACTGTATACGCCGGCGAACAGGTTGCCCATTTTCTCTCTGACTCCGAGTCCTCCACTCTTTTTTTTTTTTTTTTTCACCGTTTATCAAAAGAACAACACAGCCGCACCGCGCTGTACTGGATAAACGAACCGCGTCACTTACGTCGTCGTCATCATTTCTTGCGCGCCTCTACCAAAAATTCGTATGCATGGTTCTTGCATTTTTATTTGACAGCCCTATGTATTTTGATCCGTATACTGTGATGTAGGTTGTGCACCTGTAAAGGTTTTAAAGAGCGACCAAACCCTAAAACAACTTTTTTTTTTTTTTTTTGTTAATAATCTGCAGGACTGGCTTTATTAGTGCTGTTCATTGATTCGAGTAAATGTTTTGACATTTGGACATATAAAGTGTTTTAATTCTACAATATATGGTGTAAAATGTCTCAGTGCTGCCCCCTTAAGGTTGACCGGTGGCTATTGCAGTTGAATTTTCCTTTTGGATGTTGTTGGCTCTCCACGCCCCTGGCACGAGCTCTCCACGCCCCTGGCATAGGCTCAGTCCCTGGTATAAAAACATCTTGTTCCGTCAAAACCACTGTAGCGAGGCAGGAGTTGGTATTGCGAGTATTGAAAATGATCAGGATGGCGTATATTAGCATCTAGTTAGCATAGCCATTTATATAGTTAGATTATTTCCATCTTTGCATCTTTCCAGCCCCGCCCTCGGTTCGTCTCCACTGGGCTCTGCCCACTTTTCCAGCATTTTTCAAATATTGCAAGTGGGTGGAGTCAAGCTCTGACCAGGGGTTGAGTTACCCTTTAAAGAATCTTTCACCTATCAGATTCAGTTATTTTTTTACATTTTGTTTATGTATTCTGTGCTCTGAAACGAATTTAAAGGTGTGTGTGTGTGTGTGTGTGTGTGTGTGTGTGTGTCAGGCTGCTGTGCTTCTGGAACACGAGAGGCAGCAGGAGCTTGCTAAAGTCCAGCAGGGGGCGCCACCAGGCCCCAGAGGACCTGAACTGGGACCCCGACCCAACCTCCTGCCCCCCATCCCCCCTCTCAGAGGTCAGCCGCCCCATTGAGCTCATACTGGGGGAACAGATTCCCCATGATGCTTTCTTTAACAGCTTTAGTTTATGCACAAACATCTAACCTAAGGTCAGATCATGATTGGATGTCCTGTGTGTATTTTGATAAGAATATATAATAGGCAAAAAACATGTTTCATCCAAATTCTGGTCTATTTTGCATCCATGACATGTCATCTTTCAGACTAGTGGAAAGAAAGCATCCCAAATACATTTATTTTATTGCACTTTATCCACTAGATTTAAATTGCAGTGCATATATTTAAAGGCTTAGTTTAGAGCTCAGTCAGAGCTTAGAGTCAGACGTCTCCACTTCAGCAGCTTTACACACACACCAAACTTTAGTTTTATTCGTGTTGTTTTTACCGGGGGGTTAGTATATGTGACCCTGGACCACAAAACCAGTCATAAGGGTCTTTTTTTATTTTATTGCGATTTATACATCATCTGAAAGCTGAATAAATAAGCCATTGATGTGTGGTTTGTTAGGATACGGCTGTTACAGCTGTGCAAAATCGCCTTTAAAGTTGTCCAAATGAAGTCCACCAATACATTTTAAATAGATTACGGTAGGAAATTTACAAATTGATGATTTTTGGCATAAAAGAAAAATGGATGATTTTGATCTTGGCTATTGCCACAGATATACCTGTGAGACTTATAACTGGTTTTGTGCTCCGGGGTCTCCCAACATTTTATTCCTAAAAACATGGTGGTGATGTGTATATATTTTTTTTTCTGGCTATTGACAGTATTTTCTGATTTATTGAGTGAAAGAGAAATCTGAAATCGCCTCTAATTTGTACATTTAAACTGAACGTTTCACAGAACTTGTAATGCAAAAATGTTGTCCTGAAAATAAAATGTGTCATTTACTTGCCCTCAGTTTGTTCCAAACCTGCATGAGTTTCTTTCTTCTGCTGAACACAAAAGATATTTTGAAGAATGTCGGCAGCCAAGCATTTTCTGGTCCCTATTGACTTCCATGGTATTTTAAGTCAATGGGGCCCATCAGCTGTTTGGTTCAACTTCATGCAGGTTTAGAACATGTTGGGTGAACTATCCCTTTAAGAAACCAAGACTAGATTTCTAGTCTAAATGTTGATTTCCTCCTGTAGTTGGGACTCAAGGTGGCCCGGCTCCTCCGGGTGTTTCTTTGCTGTCCCAGTCCGCCAATCAACGGCAGAAAGTCCCGCCCCCTCCAGGAGAGGACGCCAGAGAGGTGCGAGACCCTGAAAGCCTCAATGCATGATCTGCTTGACTTTAACTCAATCTCCTCGCTGATCTTGACTTGTGTGAGTGATTTGTGTGTTCAGGCGTGGCAGGGTGAAGATGTTGGCATTGGGCCGAAGATTCCTCAGGCTCTGGAGAAGATCCTGCAGCTGAAGGAAATGAGGCAGGAGCAGCTCAGCGTCGCCCCTACAGGTCGCTATGAGGAACGGATTGCTAACCCACAGGGTTGATTTTATGCTCAAACGCTGCTTTAATGTCACTAATGATCGTGTTTATGAGTTGAGAGCCCTTGAGCATATCATGTCTAATTACCAGTGGGAGAAACACTGAATTCACTTTTGACACTTGAATTTGAAAGCTGGGGCCGTGTGAAGTAATCAATCGTTGTGGAAGTTAAAGCTGGTTTACATTTTAAACGATATATAAAAGCTTGTTAAATAATTTCTGTGGCTCTTTTTGTCTTTAGAGGAGGATGATGATGACGAAGAGTCAGCTGAGCTGGACAGTTCCGCCCGCGGATACTCGGATGAGGACGATGAAAGCGGTCTTTCTAAAAAAGACGTAGGTCTCCTCACCGGTTTTCTCAGCGTTTGCAAGCCTCTCATTGCCCTAACACATTTGCTTAACTCCTTGTCACTTGCTTGCAGAAAAACCGCAAGCGCAGAAACAGGAAGAAGAAGAACAAGAAGAAGAAGCGGGAGCAGGAGAAGGAGCAGGAGGAGGAGAGGAAGAAAGAGGAGAGCCGCGAGAAGGAGACCGAGGTGGAGATTGAGTACGTGACGGAGGAGCCCGCCATCTACGACCCAAACTTCATCTTCTTCAAGAGGATCTTTGAGGCGTTCAAGGTCAGGCGAACTCCAGATGCTTTATTACAAGATGTCAGAAAATTTGATGGCAAATGCTATAAATTCCCTTGGTGTTTTGAGATGAGAGAAACTGTGCAACCTGTAACTTTCAGAGCTCAACATTTCCTCCCGAGTCCGAAAATAACGTTTCTTGAAACGAAACTGCTGCAAAACATTGTTTGAGCTGAAAGAATGAAGCTTATTTGGATCTTTGATTGACAGTTTGACATCTGTCCCATTTCGTTCACCTGCACTGATACATTAAAGAGAACATTTTTGTGAGTCTTACATTTTAATGGATGTGGCATTGAATGGCTTTCTATCACAGCTGACAGATGATGTGAAAAAGGAGAAGGAAAAGGAGCCGGAGAAACCCGAAAAGCCAGAAATCCTTTCCTTTAAGAAGAAGGGATTCGAGCTGGAGAAGAAAGACAGCGATGACAGTGACGAGGTGAGTTGAAGGCCACATGAAAGTCGTCCAGCTCTTATGGTCTCCCGATGATATTCCTGTCTAACCCCTCCACTTCCTGTTTGACAGGAAGCCAAGAAGGACTTGCCCAAGCTGTCCAAAAAGAAACTGAGGAGGATGAACAGGCTGACAGTGGCGGAGCTCAAACAGGTAACCATTAAAACCACCTTAGAGTTCAATGTTTAGATGCGTATTAAAAGACTTACTGAAAATGTCATTACAATGCATTTTATTGTTTACTTGGCACTCAGACATGCTGTCTTCAGTACTAATGGCAAATTGAATTGTCACCCTTGATGACGTTTGTCCCTCTTCCTCTTTCAGCTTGTGGCCCGTCCTGACGTGGTGGAGATG
>CM031949.1:26787805-26812805 GCA_018749465.1 Paracanthobrama guichenoti
TCATGTTTGATTAGAGGAAGGAAGAGATTTTCCATTTGATTTAGTCAGTAATTAAATATAAAGTAATGCTTGTATCTCTGATCAAACAACAAATACACATCGCTCTGCATTAGAGGATCTGATTACACAAGACATTCATGAAGAAACGTTCTACAATCTAAATGTCATGGCCATCATATAAAGCGGAGATGTTCATACTGAGGTGTGTGTCTCTCTTTCAGAGCTGTTCATTCGGGTATCATGCCGGCGGGTGGGGAAAACCTCCTGTGGATGAGACGGGAAAACCGCTGTACGGAGATGTGTTCGGGACCAACTCCATAGACTTCCAGGTGAGGACACACAATGACTTGCACATTTTAAGTAGCATTGTTAACCCTTAAAGACTGCGACCTTCTTCGTTGTTCTTTAAGTGTTTAATAACTTTTGAACCGCTAATCTGGATGCATTAAAAGGTCTCGTAAAGCGGAGCTTCCCGTCTGTTCTGATATCACGTTTGTCTCAGTCGGACATTCAGAAGCTCCTCTGTAGTGAACGTGATTGTCACGTTTTGATCAGCATTGATTCGTCAAAGAAACCAGTGCAGTTCCTCTGAGCCAAACACAACGATTGTTGATGCTTTGTTTCAACTAATCTGGGTATCATCTATTCAACCAATGAACTAGGAGTGTGCGGTTTAATATCGTAATTGTTATTTTAACGATGTGTGATCTGACATTAACACACACACAGTGCATGCATTCACTCCGTGATGTAGTCTTGTAGATTAGACTTGTGCGGGTGCGTGATTTATATAATTTAATATATTTAATAAATATCACAAAAAGAGCTCAGTGTTTCTCCAGGTATCAGCATAACAAATGTGATTTATTGATTTTATACATGTTTACTAAACAAGTAATATTAAGTGACTTGCATATTAGACTCCATATTGTCTGTTTTTGCCACCGAAAATAGTTCAAACGCAGCACTGTAATTGCGTCTCTGAGCAACACGCAGAGTTTCCTTACTGAATCAATCAGCTTTTTGAACGAATCGGTTGAATCAGTGATTCAATGACAAAGGCCCTGTCCCAAATGGCACCTGCCTAAACCCTCACGATCTTCCTCTGAGTCTGCGCTTTCACAACGTAATGCCGCTTTGACTGCCGGGTCCTCTGCGTAGCTCGTGAACTTGCGGGCTCAGCTGAAGTGTGCATCGAGGGTGCATAGCAGCCGCAAAGGAGGTGCTCACGAGCACCCTTCTTTAAGCTTAAATGACGAATGGGACACGCTACGGTCTCACCAATAATAATAATAATAATGTTGTAATAAATGATTATAAATTAGGGTTTGGGATAATTACATTTTTTATGATGTAGCTGAAGTAAAGTGTATTCCTCAAGAACAGCCCAATGAGCTTCATGATAAGAGCAATCAATATAAGACCCTTACTAAAATGAAAAGATGAAATATTTTTAGTTTGCCTTGATGTCACATGACCATTAACCAACATCTGAGAATCATGAAAAGTGCATTAAATTATTGAATTAACTTCAAATCTCAGTGTGGCTTCAAGTAATAAATATTACATCAAAAGGGTTCAGCTGACGGGTTACATTTTGCAACATTGATGCTGTTATTGAACTGATTTGAAATAAAACTAAAGTTTTACAGTGAATAATTGATGAGTTGTACAACATTAACTGTTATTTTCCGGTTTTATTAATGTGACGCTGCTTTGAAACAAGTCTCGTTTGAATAAAGCCCTGTGTATAAATAAATGTGACTTGACTTCTGTTATTCGGCTGAAAATGTCAACAGGCCAAAGCAGAGGAGGAGGAAGTAGACCGAACCCCGTGGGGCGAGCTGGAGCCGTCTGATGAAGAGTCGTCTGAGGAGGAAGAGGAGGAGGAGAGCGACGAGGACAAACCAGACGAAACGGGTTTCTTCACACCTGCAGACAGGTGCCGCTTCAGCTCAATGATTCAAACGCTGTCCGTCTCTGATGCACTGGCATGTGTTTAAGACACGACTGTTTCTTCTCGTTGTTGTGACAGTGGCTTGATCACTCCGGGCGGCTTCTCCTCCGTTCCTGCCGGGATGGAAACGCCAGAGCTCATTGAGCTCAGGAAGAAGAAGATCGAAGAGATCATGGACGGGTGAGTGTCAGTGCAAGCGCGTGTGTGTGTGTGTGTGTGTGTGTGTGTGTGTGTGTGGAGCAGAGCCACATTTAAGGCCTCAAAATCAGACATATGAAATGGTCAGGACAATTTTTTTTTTTTTTTTTTTTTTTTTTAAATCTTTTTTTTGAGTGCAATTTAATTTGCAAGCACTATTGATGCAGAACCACATTTTTAAACTTAGGATTACATTTGCACCCAATGTGCGAGGTAATGGTTAAAGATGTGTGCTGTTCAGCTGAAGCTCTGCCAGTGCTGGTCTGTGAACTCAACTGTCTCCTCGAGCACTTAAGCGGAGATTTATCGCACACTTGTCGCCTTTAACACGAGTGCTTGTGTGTGTGTTTTCAGGAACGAGACACCTCAGTTGTTCACGGTGCTGCCGGAGAGGAGGACGGGACCAGTCGGGGCTGCTATGATGGCGTCCACACACATCTACGACATGACTGCGGTACGAGTGTGTGTGTGTGTGTGTGTCATAAGCTGTTTCACTCCACCCATTTTAGGGCATCGCATTAAAAAACACTGGATGGAAATGCCAAGATGTGCATAAGGTCTAAAAATGCACTTTAAAAAAAACTTGTTTCGTTGAGTCTGATAGGGCCCTATGAAATTCGTTTGATCTTTTCCCAAGTTCTTTTTTTATTTTTTTCCGAATTCCGCTTTTTTCCCGTTTAAAGGAACACTCCTCTTTTTTTGAAAATAGGCTCATTTTCCAATTCCCCTAGAGTTAAATAGTTTAGTTTTACCGTTTTGAAATCCCTTCAGCCGATCTCTGGATCTGGCAGTAGCATTTTTAGCATAGCTTAGCATAATTAATTGACTCTGATTAGACCGTTAGCATCTCGCTCAAAAAAATTACCAGAGTTTCTATAGTTTTCCTATTTAAAGGTGCCCTTAAAATGGGAAAACTCCATTTCCCTTGACATAATTGAATAATAAGAGTTCAGTACATGGAACTAACATGCCATGAGCCTCAAACACCACAGTTTCCTCCTTCATATGTAAATCTTGTGCTAGAAAAAGAGCACTGAAAAACGGGTGAATTCCAACGTAACACCGACTGTGACGGAACAGTCCGGATCATTTAATATTTACGCCTCCCCAAATTTGCATATAACCAGCCCATGTTCAAGGCCGGCAGTTTTAACGTGGACCTGCACCGAATCAACAGAAGTTCTGCAGGTATTGTGAAGTCAGGACAATATAGTGAAAACTGCAGATCATGGATATCAATGTTATGTTCCAGCTGTGCAGGGGATGTGAGCACTTTTCATAGCCTCGAAGTTCAGAGTTCGTGCTTGTCTGGCGATTGCCAGATTTCAGTAATTGAAATCCCCCAATCAGAGCTTTTCTGTTAAAAGAACACGTATTATATCTGGAGCTTTACTTAAACGTGCAATCTGGCAACCATGTGCACGCGCTTTCTCTCGCGTGTGCGGATGATCGGAAAACACCAATAAACAAGCAAGCTGCATTTCAGCATCTCCATTTGAGATTTTCTGCTTGGTGTCATTCAGTCGGTCTGTGTTCTGTCGCTCGTGCTGTTTGCGATTGTGTTTGGTGAATAACTGCACTTGTGTGAGCTACTGAAATGAGCCAATCAGAGCAGAGCTCAACATTATTATTCATGGCCCTTCCAAATAAGGCAAAAAAGATCTTTTCATTCTAGGGTTGTAAATGGACCTGTAAAACTGCATCTGGACAGTTTTTGACCTTAAATAAGCCACATACCCTCTATGTAGATATCAGAGGCACTCTTCAGAGACTCTTCTGTAGTTGCTTCGTGTGCTAAGGCCGACAGAAAATGAAAAGTTGGATGGGGACACTTCTCTCATTCCTCCTTAATCAAGGAACTTCATTCACATTTTTTGATTATTCATCAAAGAAAAATTGACAAATTCTGCGTTCTACAGTAAATTCTTTAGTTTTTTTATGACTGGATTCTGCACTTCTGTCCATGTTTTCCACATCATGTAAAACTTGTTAAAAAAATCACACTTCCTCAACACAGCATCTCAGATGTTTTAGTTATTCAGAAACGCCTGAGCCAACGTCTGTGATCAGAATGATTTGGTTTAATTCATTTTTTTTATGCCCAAAATATGCAAAAATCTGTCAATAAACTTGCAGCAAGCATTTACGAATGCAATGAGGCGACTTTATTCTCCTCTTAAAACATTAATGAAATAAGACATTATTTTCCAACTTGAGTGTAAGAGTATGAACATGTTTCTTTCATCAGACCTCAAAGCCCGAACGAGCCATATTTTACAGATGTGTTAAATATGAATGTATAGTATAAGTTGCATTAAAAACAGCACATAAAAACTGGTCCGTTATTATCTGGAACACATTTCAAAGCGCTGTCTGTCATGTTGACGGATAACAGATTGCATTTCCCTGTTTTTCAGACTGAAGAGCTCTTGCCACATTCTTGCGATACTGAGTGTTACGTTGGTTGTTGGGTCATGTTGGGAAATGTACAGATAATTTAGTCAAACTGAGATCTAAGTACTATTTGTAATGCAAAGTTATCATTGAAATGGTTTACTTCAGTTCCTGTTCTCGTTCTGCGTCGTCATCCCATTGATACTCGGAAACGAACCCAGATGAGACATGAGATGAATCCGTGCTTAAAGAGTCAAACCATTTGTGTTTTGTTTTTTTTTTCTCTGTAGTAATCATTTTGCCTCTGTTTTACACGCTCTCAGCCAGACAGCATCCGCCTCGTATCCCAGAGTTCTCTCCGTCTGGTGGATTTAGATGTCTAGGTGGCAGATGACCTTTGATAAAAGCGCTGACTTCACACGTCTCCATCAGATCTGCGTCTCATCTCTGTCATCACATGCAAATGACTCCATCCATATGGGACTCATTTGCATTTAAAATGACGGTGAGAACAGAAACGATGGCAAGTGTGTCACACAGACGCGAACAGCTGGGCGGATATGATGGCGGCGGTAGAAATGTCAGCTATATAGCGTTAATGCCACTGCGGATATATTTGTGCGGCTGTTAGCAAATGTGAGATGAATGAGTTTGATCGTCTTTGGGTATTTGCTTTAAGCGACCCTATTATGTCTGCACATGATTTGCCATGTTTCATTGCATTATCACAACTAAAACAATTGACTTCACAGCTACGCAATTGACTAATGTTTGACTAAAGGGCGAGGATGTCCATTTTCACTTTTGGCCACTGCTGTGTATTATCGATTCAACTGCACTGACACGATCACAAGAACAAAATGTGACGTGAAATGATGACATTTAAACTTTATTCAGCTCAACTTTGATCGGGTTCAGGAGCTGTTGTCTTCAGCAGAGCTGCTTAATGTGCAAATGTCACAGCAAAACAAAATGTCCACATTTCCTGAGCACCCCCGCCTAAACTCAGTTGGACTGAGCGATGTTTTGAAAGCTCATGCATGTAAAGTGCAAAGTCTGAATAAAAGTCTGAATCAGACGCCGTTGATGTGCTGTCAGTCTCCCCTCGTCCCCCTCCACTCCGCCGCTAAACCACGCCCACTTTTAGAGCATTAAAACTGTGGTGAGAACTGACGGCTGCTGAAACGGGGTTTCATGACCCTTTAATGTTTCATAGTTAACTTTACAACATTAACTGTTATTTTCCTGTTTATTACCGTGCAGTTTTGCAACGATCTGTATAAATGTAACTTGACCTGACGTGTGTGTGTGTTCATCGATGCAGACGGTGACGAGCCGTAAGGCCGGAGTGACAGCGCTGGGCGGAGACTCTCAGGCTGTGGAAGTGGCTCTGGCCCCTGAGGAGCTGGAGTTGGACCCCATGGCCATGACGCAGAAGTACGAGGAGCACGTCAGGGAGCAGCAGGCGCAGGTGGAGAAAGAAGACTTCAGCGACATGGTGGCCGAACACGCCGCCAAACAGAAGGTGAGTTCCGGTGGAGCCGTTCAGTGATTGGACGATCTGAGATACTGCAGCCAATCACACGCGCTCCAGTTTAACTGCAGCAGAAGTGTGCTGGGCTCGTATATCACTGCAATTATCTTGCATTATTGCATTAAATGAAGCTTATTTTTAAGCCGGGGTTGGGGGTTGTTTCATGGCAAGCATTTGTAAGATGCTTTAGTCCAAATTAATAAATGTAAATGTACCATCTGCCTTGAATTGAATGGAAAAACATGTTAAATATTGCTTAATTTTATTATATTCACACAGGCTAAGTGTGCTCAATTACACTAAAATCACAATCCCATATAGACTTTGTTGTCTTTATGCCATGTTTTCCTAACTTTCCACATTTTGATTTTAGGATAAATGGCATCCTCTGCAAAACCATTCAATATTTTGCACAGGTTGTGTAATAAAACTGACGGTTGTTCTAGGAGAGCCACTTTAAATGCATTCAGTTTAAAATAGTTTTCAGCGTTCTGTCATAATTATCTTAGTAGTTTTGACATTTTTATGTCATGGTTGACTCCTCTCAACAGAAATCTTTAAATTATGACATGAGAAAATAAAATATGATGACAGCAAGTCATAATTGAGAAATCAAAATTCAGACATGACGACATGATTGTCTTCTCATAATTTTGACTTCTGATTGAAAGGTTGTTTTTTTTTATTTTTTAGATGACGTGTCAATCATGACGACATGTCTGAATTTTGACTTGTCAGTTTGAGGTCATTTTAATATCTCATCATTTTGAGTACTTGTGTCATGACTGACTACTTTGTCGTACTTAGACTGTTGATTTTGATATCATTTTGACTCCTTATGATTTGATAATTTGACATGTGAATATTTGTCAATCATGACATAAGTCCAAACGATGTGATATGACCTCATAATTTCACATTTGTCATAAGTTAGTATCTCAGAGTTGAAATGCATCTGCTCAACTGAGATGTTTTCTGAGCCATCTTTGTTTTGTAAATGGTTAGTGTTTCTGAATTACATTTCTCTCCTGTCTTCCTCGCAGCAAAAGAAGCGCAAGGCGCAGCCGCAGGACACGCGCTCCGGAGCCAAGAAGTACAAAGAGTTCAAGTTCTAGCCCTGCCGAGAGCCGCGGGGGACCAGACGCGCATCCCTCACTTCTTTTATCTGCTCATTGTGTTTGTACGTAACCTTACAGTGAGTGGCGGTTTTCATTTATGCTCAATGTTTTTGTAAATAAAATGGCAGTTCATGACAAGCTGACGTTAGTGTTTTATTTAACATTTCATCCACATTCCTATTAATATCAGTTTAAAGTGACATTCTAGGAGCAGGATTTTTAAAATAACTATTTTGGTAGTTTTCTTGAAATGAATCTTTGTGAGTGGAAATCCTTAAACATTAAACAACGGGGAACTTTGAACAGGATCTCTGAATATGATTTATTATAGAGAAATTTAAATGCAGTATTAATGAATTGATGCTTTTGAGGTCTGCAGTGAGCGGCTCAGGCCAGCAGGGGGCGAGCGAGAGAGGCCTGTCAGGAAGTCTGACCGTCACCTGATGTCTGGGATTCGGTTTGACCTACATAAAACTTTCACTGCCACTTGACCTCAGCCAAGAGCAAACAAGCACTCTCAGACAATAACACACACCTTTCCCCCCGAACACACCGCCTGCATGAGCAGGATTCAGTCTGAGACTTGAGTTTAAGGCTCCGTTATCCTCCTCGAGTTCTGTGGATTCTGAGGAGCAGCGAGCGAGCGATTCCTGGAATGAGTCCGTTCAGGAAGGTGTGCTGCTGAGGCGGGGTGTGCACTCTCGTTTCCATATGGAAGGCCATTTCTGCCACACAAAGAACAAAAGGGGAAATGCTTTGAGGAAATCGCAACATAAAAACATATGACATAAAATCATAACACTAAATCATAATTGACATGCAAGCTAGAAATTGAGCTAAATCCGTTATGGCATACAATCTCATCTCAACTTCGTCTATTATTATTATTTTTGTCATGGTTGTCTTTAGCTCATTTAAACTTTTTATCATAATTATGACTTAGTATCTCAATGTTGGCATTGTCATGGTCGAAGTCAATCATGGCCGGTATAAATTTCAACATGTCCGAATTTCGACTTGTCAATAATAACTTTATACTAAAATGAAATTGACTTTCTCAAATTTGACTACTTGTGTCATGACTGAACTTCTCATAATATTCACGGTCACATTTTGATTTGTTGATTTATGACCTTATCTCATAATTTCAGCTTTTATCATAATTATGACTCATTTTTGACATTGTCATGGTTGACGTCATCATTATATTTTTGAGATCATGACAAACATCAAAGTCCAAATGATCTCATTTCATATTAGTATCATAATTTTGACGACTTCGGCCATGATTGACTTCTCTCATTGATCAACTTTTTAGCATAACTACGACTTAGTGTCTCAGTTTTGACTGTCAAGGTTTACGTATCATTTTAATTAGGAATATTTTGAGATCATGACAGAATGTGCATATTATAAGTATCTCATAATATTGAGATGCATATCTCATATTTGCAATATTTTTGACTTTTATTTATTTATTTTAATCAGCATTTGATGATTTTTACTTGTCATATTTATGATTTACCAAAGCATTATTATAATTCTTTTATGTGGCAGAAATGGACTTCCATACATTTCAAATAAAATGTACTTCACTATTTGTATTCTTAAACTTTTGAAGCGCAGCACTGCACATTTGCATGACTAAAATTAGGAAGCGTTTTATTTTAAAGGCAGCTTGTAATGACTCAACTAATTAGCGGTTTGATTTGAATACCCACAGGCGTGGGTGCTTACCTTCCGTTTCAATTGTACAACATCGTCAGCATCCTTCAGGCTGCGTTCATTAAAAGATGGGACGGGACGAAAGCTGGAGGCTCAGACACGCGCGCACGTCTCTCAGGAGAGGCCCGGCTGGCTGTGTCATGCATTGGTCAGCATCAGCCGGGTCGTGTTTCTCTCCATCACACCCACAGGGGTTAATGAGCTGATAAATATAGATGTGTTTTCATCACCAGCCTCCGCATGGGTTTCCCACAGCCTGCTTACTGGACAAATATCCGTTTGCCTGAAACTGTGTGACTAAACAATTTCAAATGTGAGAAAAGGTCTTATACAGTCTTAAAGGTGCAGTAAGGGATTTCTGAGAAACACCGTTGATATTTGAAATGAATCCAAACAAACATGCCCCTCCCTTCAATGCCCCCCCCCCCCCTCTCCTTCCCAATCATGATCGGACACGCCCCCTACTGCTGATTCGCTCTCTCTCCTTCCCAATCATGATCGGACACGCCCACTACTGCTGATTCGCTCTCTCTCCTTCCCAATCATGATCGGACATGCCCCCTACTGCTGATTAGCTCTCTCTACTCCACCATCATGAGTGGATACGCCCCCTACTGCTGATTAGCTCTCTCTCCTCCACCATCATGAGTGGACACGCCCCCTACTGCTGATTAGCTCTCTCTACTCCACCATCATGAGTAGACACGCCCTCTACTGCTGATTAGCTCTCTTCTCCACCATCATGAGTGGATACGCCCCCTACTGCTGATTAGCTCTCTCTCCTCCACCATCATGAGTGGACACGCCCCCTACTGCTGATTAGCTCTCTCTACTCCACCATCATGAGTAGACACGCCCCCTACTGCTGATTAGCTCTCTCTCCTCCACCATCATGAGTGGACACGCCCCTACTGCTGATTAGCTCTCTCTACTCCACCATCATGAGTAGACACGCCTCTACTGCTGATTAGCTCTCTTCTCCACCATCATGAGTGGATACGCCCCTACTGCTGATTAGCTCTCTCTCCTCCACCATCATGAGTGGACACGCCCCCTACTGCTGATTAGCTCTCTCTACTCCATCATCATGAGTAGACACGCCCCCTACTGCTGATTAGCTCTCTCTCTCTACTCCCCATCATGAGTAGACACTCCTCCACTGCTGATTCCCCTACTGCTGATTAGCTCTCTCTCTTCCACCATCATGAGTAGACACGCCCTCTACTGCTGATTAGCTCTCTCTCCTCCACCATCATGAGTAGACACGCCCTCTACTGCTGATTAGCTCTCTCTCCTCCACCATCATGAGTAGACACGCCCTCTACTGCTGATTAGCTCTCTCTCCTCCACCATCATGAGTAGACACGCCCTCTACTGCTGATTAGCTCTCTTCTCCACCATCATGAGTAGACACGCCTCTACTGCTGATTAGCTCTCTCTCTCCACCATCATGAGTGGATACGCCCCTACTGCTGATTAGCTCTCTCTCCTCCACCATCATGAGTGGACACGCCCTACTGCTGATTAGCTCTCTCTCTCCACCATCATGAGTAGACACGCCTCTACTGCTGATTAGCTCTCTCTCTTCCACCATCATGAGTAGACACGCCCTCTACTGCTGATTAGCTCTCTTTCTTCCACCATCATGAGTAGACACGCCCTCTACTGCTGATTAGCTCTCTCTCTTCCACCATCATGAGTAGACACGCCCTCTACTGCTGATTAGCTCTCTCCCACCATCATGAGTAGACACGCCCCCTACTGCTGATTAGCTCTCTCTCCTCCACCATCATGAGTAGACACGCCCTCTACTGCTGATTAGCTCTCTCTCTTCCACCATCATGAGTGGATACGCCCTCTACTGCTGATTATCTCACTATCTCTACTCCCCATCAGGAGTGGACACACCCCCTACTGCTGATTGGCTCTCTCCTCCCTCTCCTCTCATGAATTATGTTGCGGCGCTCGGTCTGATCCACTTTCATCAGCATTTCTCAGAACTCGCTTACTGCACCTTTAAAAGTAAAGGTTCTTTACTGGCATTTATTGTTCTGAATAGAACCTTTCACATCCATGGAACAGTTTTAGTCGGAGACCTTCTTTATATTAATTATAAAGTTCTTCACACTAAGACAAAAAAGGTTATTTTAAGAACTGCTCACGGAAAGATTCTTTGGGTAACCAAAAGTTGTTCTTCTATGTCATTGCGGTGAAAAAACAAACAAAAAAACAAGCCTTTTAGAAGCTTTATTTTTAAGGGTGTATCTACTTATATATATTTTCCAGCACATGCGACTTGGCCTTTATAATCTCGGCGGTGGCTTGTTATGACACCGGGGCCGTTTCTAATTGACCTTCTCGTCCCATTCCTCTCTGTCCTGATGATGTGGACAGGAGAGGATCAGTGTCATCTATAATCCGGGCTCATTATAATGTCGCTGACACATGATCACATGACTAACAAAGTGCAATGAAGTTAGCTTTGACCTCAGGTAAAACATTGTTTAACCTCAAATGTTGGTTGTGATGGGTTGTTTAATCAAATGCATTTAAATTGTGGATAAATAATAAATTGCATTATGATAGAGACTAGTTCAGTATCCCATTGAAGGCCTTCAATACTGTTCATAACCAAACCATTTGATATCAGTACTGATATTAGAGAGCTGACTGACAGGAATGTACTGTACATAATAGGGTTTAACTTAACTTATTTTATTTTATTTAATAATGCACGGAAAAGTGTTTAAATTAAATTACCAGTTATTTCACAATATTTACTAAACCCTGCAAAAATATCTAAATATATCATATAAAATATATCAAAATATTCAATGACAGTGTTGTTGTGTTTGAGACAGATGTGAAGGAAACGTTTCAAAATGCCATAGCAGTGGACAGTTTTAGTGAGGATATATATCTGATATCTACAAATCCATCAGACACGAACAATCTCTAAAACACGTCAAACAAAAGCAGCCGTGAAGTCATGAAGATGAGCTGTGAACCCTCCTGTCGTCCTGAGAAACTCATATGACCTACATTGAAAACGTCAATAATTCATGAATTCTTAATTACGGTTCAGTGGGTCTGAGGGGCCGTTTACATGACACCGTTTTCAACTAAAAACTTTTTATGAATTTTGGCCATTCATTTACACGCCAATGGTGTTTTAGGGCCTGAAAATGCAAACTTTTGAAAACAGGTTTCAAAGTCATGCGCATGCTATAGAGGGTATGCCTGTGACGTCACCATCGGCCGGAGTGACGCCCACTGAGTGGCAAAAAGACTGAGCGGTAGCATTGGTTTACAGTGTGAATTCTGCAAAAAACACAGACAACCAGGCCCGGTGCCAGAGGGCATCCCTATGTCCCCCTCCGGAACGAGGGAGACAGACTTGATAGTAGCATGTCATTTTCTCACTCAAACCACTGCCACTGCTTCTGATTGCTTTCGAGAGAAAAGCTGCCCATAACTGCTGGTCTAGGATTGTTTTTCTTCCTAATAACAGCATATTATTAGCGTTGGCAAAAGATCCAGTGCTTATCTGTCTTTGCACTCGTCAAATGATTCAATTCCCATCGTGTTTCGCTTCCGTGAGTAATGTAACCAATCACAGACATGTTTGTTGAGTTCTTGAATGTAATGGCCAATCACAGGTGTTGAATCCACTCACCGCTCGAGTGTTTGTCCAGTTCTGAGTTCTGCACGTGTGCTAATCCTCTCTGAGTTATATTAACGTTATGTTAATAAGAGATTCATTGTGTCGTCAGCTTCACTGATTAATATAACGGGACTGTGTGAGATTGCGTTCACAGAATGAGTGACAGCTTATAAAGGGAGCTCTTTTTGTGCGCTGTCTATAATATAAAAAAATAATAATTAATAGGCCTATAATATATTCAGAATTTGAATAAAACTTTTGTTTTCCATTCTTGACAAGCGGCCACATACACGCTTCAACACAGGCCCATCTGCATATATATGTGGGATTCACCCTCGAAATTGTGATGACTGACAGTGATAGATATTTATGTATCGAAATCAGGCTCATAAATGTCAGGAAAACACGATTCCTGGCTGCATGTCAATATCCATGGATCACTGGATCTTTGGTAAGTTGTAAGGAACGCTATATCGAGTCCAACCTTTAGTTTAAACTGATAATCGTTTGTCTTCTGCCACTCAGTCCGGCTGAGGGCTAAATGAACAAATAAAACACATTAACAGTTTTCTGTTTTTATTTGATGCCCCCTTAATGGAATATTGATGGAGTAACACAACTGGAGGTAAAAGTTTAATATCAATAATTTTTGCCATTTTATAGCCTAATATTTCACTTGTTTTTTTAACAATGCATTATGGTATTTGTCAATGAATGGTAAACTTCTTACAGCTACAACTGAGCTCACGTTTAATGAATAAATAAATCTCCACTGTGACTGGAATAGCAAATATGGTCACACTTTACACATCCATCACAAATGCACTTACGCAAAACCATTTCCTGTGGAACCACAAGTGTTTCGAAAAAGTTGTGGTTTTTGTTGTGTAGTGTTTGAAGAGAAAACTGCACCCAGAAATAGGCCCTGTACCCTGCGGTACCTTTAAATCATAGTATGTTTGTGGCAATTACATGGGTCAAAATGATTTTCTTTTATGCCAAAAATCATTAGGATATTAAGATCATGTTCCTTGAAGATATTTACTGTAAATATATCAAACATTTGTTATTATTAGATGCACTGCTAAGGACTTCATTTGGACATCTTTAAAGGATTTTCAAATAGCTGTATCTCGGCCAAATATTGTCCTATCATAACAAACCATACTAAAGAAATTGACCCTTATGACCGGTTTTGTGTTCCGGGGTCACATATGGACAAACCCAACCGTCAGGTTTAAAAATGTAAACCAACGGTTGTTTTTCCATATATGGGTTTGGCATTTTTAGAGAGTAAGCAAATTAATAAAAGGCCAAAATTGAAAGGTCATAACTTCTTCAAACATGGGTCAAATTTCGAGTCTGACCTGTAAGAACCACAAACTGAACATATTTCTAAATAGTTTAATACTGGCCACTATTCTGGATATCCGAGGAGCGCGAAAAATCGTTATTTTCAAATAACGATTTGAAAATATAATAAGGCAACAACCGCAAGCCACTAAAATCTCAAATTATACTTTGATATTTCTCATTTAGGACCCGATAAAAACCCCGAAATATCTCTCTCTCTCTCTCTCTCTCTCTCTCTCTCTCTCTCTCTCTCTCTCTCTCTCTCTCTCTCTCTCTCTCTCTCTCTCTCTCTCTCTCTCTCTCTCTCTCTCTCTCTCTCTCTCTCTCTCTCTCTCTCTCTCTCTCTCTCTCTCTCTCTCTCTCTCTCTCTCTCTCTCTCTCTCTCTCTCTCTCTCTCGCTCTCTCTGTCTCTGTCTCTCACACACACACACTCTCTCTCTCTCTCTCTCTCTCTCTCTCTCTCTCTCTCTCTCTCTCTCTCTCTCTCTCTCTCTCTCTCTCTCTCTCTCTCTCTCTCTCTCTGTCTGATCTCTCTCTCTCTCTCTCTCTCTCTCTCTCTCTCTCTCTCTCTGTCTCTCTCTCTCTCTCTGATCTCTCTCTCTCTCTCTCTCTCTCTCTCTCTCTCTCTCTCTCTCTCTCTCTCTCTCTCTGCTCTCTCTCTCTCTCTCTCTCACACACACACTCTCTCTCTCTCTCTCTCTCTCTCTCTCTCTCTCTCTCTCTCTCTCTCTCTCTCTCTCTCTCTCTCTCTCTCTCTCTCTCTCTCTCTCTCTCTCTCTCTCTGGTTGGTTATGAGGGCTCGTCTTTCACAAGAGGCGTTGCTCTTCGGCAGTGGCGCTTCTCTGCAAGAGAAAGAGAAATTTCCGCTTCCTGCACCGATAAACAACTAGCGCAACTTGAGAAACATTGGCAGCGAGTTTCACGGCGAACAGCGGGTCCGTCTGTCGCGTTCGCTATCACCGAGCCTCAGTCCTCGTGGACGGATGTTAGTGGTGCAGTAGAGGATCGACGCGCCGACAGCAGCCGCGTTATTCGGGTTTTCTTTCATTGTTTTCAAACATAAGGTTCCTCCAGTATGTCGGATCGGGGAGGGCTCCCGAGGACTGGAGGCGTACCGTCTCCGCAGCCCTCCAAGCCGATGGCGATCACCTCCAATCGGCCGGTCCACATGAACCTGTACGCCACCTGGGAAGTGGACCGATCGTCCCCAAGCTGCGTACCGAGGTAAGGCGCCTGCACACCGGGGAGGGAAGCAGCGATGCACCGCCGGGTAATGCTTGATACTTATCCACAAACCGGGAGGGAATACGATTTGTGGATATAACTAACTGTTAGATGTAATTAATTAGTGTAATCAGTTTTCAACACGATGCATGTGTCGCGGTTCGCAGCGAAAGCGATGTGAAAGAGGTGCGGTACGGTACTGTCTGAACACGACAGTGCGGTAAAGACAACCAGAGCAACTTCTGCCTGACAAAGAGCTGGAGGTGAAATGTTCAGACATGCAGGGGTTCATGTATTGTCTTCCAGCCTGTCAGTGTCTGGATTATCTGTCTGCAACGCTGCCGTAGAGCGAATGCTTTGTATCCCAACCTGCTGCTCGGGAAAACATTGGAGTAATTGATAGCCATTGACCGATACTGCTTCTTTTTTTACACCCGTTTTGATACTATTGTTAATCAGTTCAGTACATTTTTGTTGTGATTTATTGTTCTTATTATTTAAAAAAACATTTTTTTTTAAATATTATTTCCCCAAATTATGCATTTATCGGTAGACCCAATATTGACGAACTGATTGACTTTCCCGAATATCGGGAAAATATCTCTTCCCATTTAATGTGGTAATCCAGGTTTATCCTATTCATGCATTGCATTTAATTCTGGGAATAGTCTAAAAGATACGTGTTTGTAATGTTTATTGGTGTAACAATGTGTAGAGATTCATGCATCGTCAGAATTGGTATTTATTCCAACCTGATGTTCTGGAAAATATCTGGAGTAAAGGATAGCGATTCACCGATATTGTTTTTATATCTTTTTTTTTTTTTTTTAATTAGTAGCATTGTTAATGTAAATAATACTAAATAAAACAAATCTTTTTAAATAATATAATTAAAGGCACAGTATGTAACGTTTTTGGATTAAAATATCCCAAAACCACCTGAACGGTGTTGTACAGTTTGTTGACTTGTGTACTTACAGTATCCCAAATTTTTCCAAGAATGTTTAAATCCATAGAAATAAGCAATTTTAAACAGAACACGGGTCGTGTCCGTGCGTCGCCTGTCAGTGACGACATACCCGCGTTATCCTCGATTTTTATATTGTAGAAGCCATGGAAACGCCAGAGACGCTTTAATATATCATGTGTTTTATTAGACAGGTGAGCGACTACATTCATCGACAGAAAACTAATCATTGTTATATAACAACACAATTAGTCTTATTGTTTAAATAATATTGTGGCCTTAAGTATTAGTACCTCACAATTTATGCTATTTTGTTGGTAGAGACCCACTATTAAACACCTGAGGTGTTAAACATCTGAGTGAATATCGGGAATTAATATCCCTCCCTACTTAATGGAGGAATGCTAGTTTATCCTATTAATAATGCATTGTATTCCAGTCTGGGAATGCAGATTGACAGACACTATGAAAAGAGCTACATCAAGATCTTTAAAGAGACGATATTATGCCCGTTTTCAAAGGCTTGATGGTTGTTTTGGGTGAACTAGAAGAGGTTTTCATGCTTGAAAACACATTATTTTCCCATATTCTCCATTGTTGCAGCTCCTCTCTTCCCAGTCTGTCAGTAACGCTCTGTTTACTTCCTGTGTCTATGAAGCCCCTCCTTCTGAAAAGTGCACTGTGCTCTGATTGGTCGGCTTGATCAGTGTGTTTTGATTGGTCAAGCTTTTCAAGCGTGTTTGGGAAATGCCACACCTCTTACCATAACTGCCAGTTTCAACACATTACTAACTCAACCAAGCCCCGCCCCTTTATTCTGTTTATCCATTGGTTGGGAATTATGTAAATGAGGAATATTTAAAACTAAAGACCACAGTTCAATATTTTTTAATGCTCAAGCAGCAACATTACATCCTAAAGATCATATCAAATGCATGTTTGGAGAGCTGCATTGTTGGGAATATATTGCTGTTGCAGATCCTAGAAATGCTTGATCATGTGCAGGGATTCATATGGAAATATTCCTGTGTATACTGGCTTGGGATGCAGCCATGGTAACTAGAGCTTCATGCTTTGAATTCCAACCTGGTGGTCTGGAATATGTTGCAGGCATGTGGTAATGCTAAAGTGTGGAGATTCAGGCATTGTGTTCTAATTTAGGAATGGTTTGGGATGCTGCCATGGTAACTAGAGCTTCAAGCTTTGTGTTCCAGCCTGACACCCGGAGTTGCATCGCATGCACATATGTGATCAGGTGAACATGTGTGTGTCAACATTCAAAAGAAATGTCCTCTTGAAAACCAGTACTCCCTGTTGTTTTCGCCTGGAGTTAATATCGGCTACGGATACAGACAACACAGACACGTGAAATGGCCGCCCATTGAAGCTAATTGGTTTATTTTTATTAAATGCGTATTGATGGAGCAATTGGGATAGATCTGGGTTACACAGTGCGCGCTTGTTTTGCGTGGCGTCATGCTGATGTATTGACAGGGAACTCTAAAAATACACGGAAATATTGATCGACTTGTTGATGTTTTGTGTTTGGCCGGAGCTGATGGCTGTATTCAAAATGTAATCCATTAGCAAAAGAGCATAGCGCTCTCCTTTCCACTACTATCATCTTGCTCGGGACTGCTATTAAATATTAATGCAATCTTGTTTTATGTCTAATTCAGGTGGACAATAGCCCTGTAACTCACCCCAGCTACTTAATTAGAGCTAAAGATGGCATAGTGGGCGGCACAGGGCACTCGTGTGGCGCGGGTCTGATTTCTGACGGTGTTGTGGCTTTGTGTTCGTCACTGTGTAAATGTGTGAAAACTGGGAATAGGAATGAGCCGTTAAAGGGATAGTTCACACGAAAATCAAAATTCTGTCATCATTTGCTCTCCCTCATGTTGTTCAAACCTGTGAGAGTTTCTTCCTTCTACTGAACACAAAGATAGAAGAATGTTGGCCATTTCTGACTTGTTTTCCATACTATGGAAGTCAATGGGGTCCATCAACATTATTCAAAATCTCTTCGTTTTTAACTTGAGGAAGAGTAATTTTTGTGTGATCTGTCCCTTTAACAGCACAGTAACAGTCCTTGGTTCAGTAATGACACTAATGACTCGCGGTTCAGTGAATAAGGCAAGAACCGCTCTGCGCAGCGTTTCCCAAAAGCATCATAAGACTGAGTAGATCATGGCAACCACTGGCATTAATGGGCTCTACTTTTGGAAAGACATTCAAACCAGTAATCCAAGGCCCCGTTTACAGCTGGTGTTAAGATGCGTTTTGGTTGATCGGATCACAAGTAGACGAGGGAGGCACATTCCTGTTAATCCATCTCTTTTGTCCACTTTGAACCACTTCTGTCCTGATTTCTTCAAAGGGGAGGGTCTGTGGGCGGGTACATGTATGGGCCTTTTCAGGATTCGATAAGAAACGCGCATTTCGATTCCTTATCCGGTTCCTGTGTGTGCATTGTAACGTGATTTTAAATCATTCGCGCGCAAAGAATACTCGGACACTGTTTTGTGACACACACACACACAGAACAGCTTCTCATAGTGAATAGTGGGGTGATAATGAACTGAATTCTCTTCCTCGTCTTTTTGCGCCGCACACAAACGGACAAATACACACAAAAAATGTCAAAATATTCTCGTAAACACGGTCGGTTGTGTCTTAAGACAGTTGAAAACGCGCGTGACGGCAGATTTTCCTGATGCGTCTCTATGATGACGTTGATCAAACAAAAGACAACAAGAAAACTCACTCGCTGTTCATGACAGAATAACTTTAACTAGTGGTATTTGTAATGTATAGCTTATATTTTATTAATAAACAGTGTTATTACAATTTCTGTGTGTTAGAAATCAGGAATGGGGAGAGAACATTGAGCTTGGGACGTTTGTCGTCTTCAAACCAAACTTGGGTCTTCAGTCCCGTCTGGCTAGCGAACTTCCCATAATGCATTAGGTCAGCAGGCAGAGAGTAGACAGTCTTTTGTGGGTGTTCGAACATATTTGACCGCATGAGCATCTACACTACGAAAGCAATCCGCTTCTCTGGTTGAAAGTGGACCAGCTCAGAGCGTTTTAGACCCCGTTTACACCTGTATTTACAGTCGTCCACTTGAGATCTGATCCACCAAAGCGCATCTTAATACCACAGGGCACAAGAGTCATTTAAAAGAGCCTTCTCACAAGAGTAATCGAAAAATAATGGCTCTAGCTGTCGTCCTTGGTGTGAATGGGCCTTAAGGACCGTTCTCGAATCCCAGCGCTGTGAATGGCTGTAGCATGTGAGCTGTCATTTGTATCTGTGTGTCAACTGCTTTGTTGTCGCAGGTCTGTCATTTGTCTGATATTTGTTAAGATAAAATCTCTCCTTGCAAAAACCCCTGAGCGTCTTTTGGCTGCTGAATCATTGATCGGTGCCAAAGGCCAGCAGGAAGACAGATTGACACCTCATTCAACACAAACAACAACAACAACAACACATTACAGTGAGCCTCAATATGCCATTATATTCACACTTCTGTTATACACTTCCCCAGAAAACCTGCGATACAAGGATGTAGCCAAATGTTCAGTAATGAAGTAGTGTTTGAAAAACACGCGTCGATCGACCACAGACATTGACGTCATTGATTCTCACATCTGTAGTGACTGAACGTCATTTCTGGACAGGAGCGTGGGCTGGCGAGCTGGAGCTTCAGTGGTTTTAATTTCACTCTTGTGCCTCACACAAAGCCATCATACAACTTTATTTGGTTTGGAATATAGTGCACAAGCCGTGTGGACCGTTTTTTATGGTTGTTTATTGTCTTTTATTGCAGAATGACAGACACTATGAGAAGAGCTGCATGAAGATCTTATCTTTAAAGAGGCTTGATGGTGGTTTTGGGTGAACTAGAAGAGGTTTTCATGCTTGAAAACACATTATTTTCCCATATTCTCCATTGTTGCAGCTCCTCTCTTCCCAGTCTGTCAGTAACGCTCTGTTTACTTCCTGTGTCTATGAAGCCCCTCCTTCTGAAAAGCACACTGTGCTCTGATTGGTCGGCTTGATTAGTGTGTTGTGATTGGTCAAGCTCTTCAAGCGCATTTGGGAAATGCCACACCTCTTACCATAACTGCCAGTTTCAACGCACTACTAACTCAACCAAGCCCCGCCCCTTTATTCTGAGTGGGAATTATGTAAATGAGGAACATTTAATTCCTGGAAGAAAACTCAATTGAGGTTTGCAGACCTCTTTTTTTTTTATGCTCAAACCGCAACATTACATACTAAAGAAAGTTGAAATTGTACAAAAATATAATAGAACCTCAACTATTCCTTACATTTGAAAACATTTACGGCCATATGAAGCGTAGTTACATTGCGTTTGGCACAGAGACTCTGGTTATTTCCTGTTCATCTGCATCTGTTTCCCTCTGCAGTCTGAAGGCTGGCGATGTCACATCCTTTTGTTTGCGCTGCCACTGATTTCTGGAGTCACGCTTTGTGCACCTGATTTGATGGCCGAGCACAAAGAGAACAAACGAAGCCGACAGTCTGAGAGACGAGGATGCAGAGATTTCACAGTGTAATTGTGAATTGGGGAGCGAGAGAGAGAGCGGGGGGGGGATGATGGGACGAGGGAGGAAAGGTAATTGCTACTGCCGCAACATTCGAAGAGAGAAAAACGAAACTGTGTCACCCACCCAATCAATACCGGCAGGCCGCCACTCGAGAAACTGTCTGGTCTGAGATCAGTCTGAAATTCAATTCACCTTGATATCTACAAGAAGGAACAAAGAAATGGATGATACGGCTGACATCAGCTCTGAAAGTCAATGCCACGGAGCCGATATGAAAACAAAAATCAACCAAAGTTTCTTTGGTTTTAATCTGAAACATTTATCTGTGCAACACATCGCACACTTTTAATGATCTTATAACGTTTAAACGATAGAATTCTATTATATGATGTAGGATTTGTTTATTATTATTATTATTATTAATAGGCTCTACAGTACAGGGATTTGTTTATTAATTTATTGATTTTATTTTCATTATTTATTATTCTGCTTTGCATTACACTGCATAACACCCCATAATTGTTTAATTCATTATTTTTATTTATAATATTTGAAATTAGCTTTTTATGTTTTAGTAATTTTGTGCTTTTGTCATTTTTATTAGTATTTGTTTTTTATATATATATTTTTTGCTTTAATTAAATTTTTTTAGTACTTCAATTGAAACGTATTTTATTTCGCTTAATTGACAATATTTTTGGCCATTTTCTTATAGCCATTTAAAAAAGTTTTTTCATCTAATATTTTTATTTCAGCTTTTTTTCAATTAACGAAAGAGGTTTTTAATTGAAATATATATACATATTAGATGTATACAGTACCAGCACTGGGGCTCATAGCTTGTTCGGTAAGGCGTGTGTGAACTAGTGTTAAATGTTATTACACTCTTGACTTGCCCTTGCAAGATCTGCCTCTCCTTCACTGGAAGTGTTAGGGAATTTTCGACAGTTGCATTATGGGTAGTCTTTGCTCGGGCTGCCATGAAGTGAACGGAGATGTGAGATGCCTGACATTCTTCTCCATCCTTTAAACTGGGAAATTCTCGTGACTCAGGGGTTATTGTCCCTGCAGTGCCGTTGCCTCCAAGCAGAATCCCATCCGCTCCTGACAGAGCTGATTAAGATGGACTTTCCCATTTTGTCGTTCTTTCTCAGCTAGATAGTTACAATCTTCCAAATAAAGACTCGCTGCTTTGCAGTGAAGCCGTGCACATCGATGGTTTCATACATTTTATACATTTAAAGGCAGCGGCTATTTACACTGAAAATAGCAATAGATTCTGTTTACACTGTGTAAAAATATTAAGCATTGTGTAAATGGTAGTTAGATGCTATTTATACTTATAGTGGCAGATACTATTTGCACCTCAGTGTTGTTGTACATTAAACAGTATGCAATAATAACGGTGTAAATTAGGGCTGTCATGATTCATCTATTAAATTTGAGTACTTAAAAAAAAAAAAAAAAAAAAAAAAAAAAAAAGCCTTGATTACAATTTATCCGTGTCGAGTATCCGGCGGAACGCCGGAAGTGCCGCACGCACTCCACAGACTAGAATCCATGAACCGCGTTATTAGACCGCTTTCTAAGGCTTCACAATGTAACGGTTTAAAAACTATAGCACAGATAATGCTACGGAGCGTTTTAATTACATGCGTGTCAGTTACGGCCGTCTCAGAGCGGCTCTGTTCACAGACGGGGAACACAATGTGCGCCATTTCATCAGATTTGTAAAGTAGATCATTTATAAGCCTGCGCCAACACTGGAGAAGACCTCAATATGTTTCATGATTTCAAAATAAAAGTTTAAACCCTGGCTCTGAGTTTGCCTGTGTTTAATGTCCACATGTTTTTCAAGAAATTACAGCGGCTGTAGCATTTCAGTCATGAAGTGGATGATTATTAAAGGGTTACATTTGAATTAAATATCATTTGCTCAATATTGAGCAAGGATTTGATCTGCTGTAAAGTGTAACAACAGCAATCACAGGCCGGGCGGCCTGTATCTGCAGGCATTTGCTATGATGCATAATGTACACAAGTGTCTATATATATGATTCTATAAAATATATAATATGATTACTTGATTTTGACACTTTATTAATACCAAATATTATTGCCTCATTGTTATTATATATGCATTTTAAGTCATTGTCAAGGCTATAGTTTGCTTAGGTCTGTTTTTATTACAAAAAATATTAACCGAATGATCATTAGTGACAACCATAGTGTAAATGATTATATTTATTAAATGGATGCCGCCTTTTGTGACACTAAAGCCCTCCCTACACCTAGGGCTGGGCGATATATTGAATATTAGCGATAATATTGCAGTAATTTTAACGATGATGTAAAGTTTTAAAATATTGCGAATATTTCAAATTCAAGCATACTTTCCCAAAGATAACGCAGATAGTGCAGAGCTCGTTCACTGAACACTGGAGGCAGAAGAGTCAAATATATACGCGCAGCGCGTGACAAAGAAAGAAACCGAAACATGCGCGCGTGAAAGAATAAAGCGCGGCGCGGGACGTGCTCGAGCGGCCTACTCTGACCTGAAGCACGCGCGGACGCCTTGCAGACAACATGCGATCGCGATTCAGTTCTTTTGCGGATTATTGGGTTTGGATGGTCAAAAATATGTAAAAATGCACATCCTGGCGAGTGTTCGGGTAAACCGTCGGGATGTCTTTAGTGAACGTACACACTTGAGGATCCGGATCTATTATTCTGTGTGATTAATGTTCATCAAACAACAATGGAGAATAGAACCCCCCCCCCCATGCTTGGCTAAATAACTTTAATATGTTTATTAAGAATCAGTATATGGTTCATTTATAGAGAACCATATAAATGAATGAATTAATAGATTCATATATATTTGATTATTTAATTTCTCTCTTGACTTGCTCCTGTAGCTGAAAAATAAACCACTGTTTTTGTCATTGTTTGTAATTTGCAGAATCTATATTGTAATTCTAAAAGTACATTTAAAAAATATTAAATTGCTCGTATCGTGATTTTGGTCATCCCGACCTGTTCACTAAACTTGAGCATTTTGTATTTAATTTCGTTCTATCTAAATAGTTTTTGTTGTTTTTAATGGGGGCAAAAGAAAATCATGTTTTTTTTAACTTAACATATCGAGATATATATCGAATATCGTAAACATTTTGACAATATTAATATTTTTTATATCGCCCAGCCCCCTCCATACACCGACCCCTAACCGATACACGCTGTGTTATTAAACCCATGTTAGACACTTTAGTTCCAGTTTTCGAATATTTTCTTCGTTTTTATTGAGAATCAATGCCTTTCTGATCTGATAAGTGATGGGAAAAGGGAGTAGAGCGAGTTTGGCAAAAGGCGGATGCAAACTCGGATCAATTTGCATCAGCTTTGTCACGCGTCGTACCTGTACACTACTGCTGTTGTTGACGTAATTTTGTCTAGCCCAATCAGACGTCAGTGGGCGGAGTCAGTGTAAATGGCCTCTGCCAGCAAGGCGAGCCGTTTCATTTAAGCAGTCTATATCTCATTTGCTATCATTAATATTTACACACCGATGGGCCGGAACATTATGATCTTTAATGCATCCATTTGATCTAAGAATGATTTTATGCTGAAATATGTTCTGATCATGTTTCCTGAAGGATGCCTATTGTATTGACTCACTCGCTCATGTGCGTTGGAAGTTGCCACACACACCGTGCATTGTGTTTCTGATTTGACCTGCATATATCAGCTTTATTTTCCTGCATCAGCTTTGGTCCTGTCACTGTTGTCCATGTTTGTGTCATCATTATTACTGTTATGAAACCATACACTCTCAATGCAGAACTGAAAGAAGCAAAGCCACCTTGTTTTGTTGACGACATGCCGTGTGCATAAACTGATGTGTAGCCGCTGGAACGGTGAGATCCTGACACAGTTAATCACAGCCGCCGCATGCACTGTCACAACAGCCTGTCGGTAGTCATGTGACTCAACCGCAAAACTACTGACGCGCCCCATTCCTGAAGCTTATTATGAAGGCTTAACGCTGACACGAGAGCCGTTCACTCAACACATGACACATGCTTGTGATGATTTTCTCCAATTGCATTACCGTTAAACCATCAAAACACAACGACGCCGACGCAGTGATGTACTGAGCCAACAGCAGCGCCATGACGGTCTGACGTGCTTCCTGTGACGAACCGTATTTTTAATGAATCGCACACACACTCGTGTGACATTAGGCCAGCGACACACTGACCCACTAGCACAGTGAGACGGCAGTCACG
>CM031949.1:26817805-26835305 GCA_018749465.1 Paracanthobrama guichenoti
TGTGCGTGTTTGTGTTTGCCCACCTACTTTCCTGTTTAATTTTAGCCTGTTATTGTGTGTGTGTGTGTGTGTGTGTGTGTGTGTGTGTGTGTGTGTGTGTGTGTGTGTGTGTGTGTGTGTGCTGTCCCCATTCCTCTCTGGCTCTATATGTTGGCTTGTTTATGCATGTATGACTGCGTATTTTTGTACATGTCACTGAACAAACAACGTTCATCACATTCAGCACGTGTGTGTGTGTGTGCGTGTACATCTAGTTTCAGAATATACCATTTAAAACCCCATTAATAGCATGAAGAAACAATGAAAATAAAGCATTTATTTAGCTGGTGGATTTATTTTATCTTTCTGTGGGATTGCACTCCACTGATAAATGAAAGACTTATCCATTGTTTTCATTTTGAAAATACTCTGTTAAATTTACAGTAAAAACTGGCAGCTGCGTTTGTAAAGAATGGCATGACAGTGTTTTCAGTGTTACAGGATGCCTGTATATTTTACAACTCATAACTGAATATTTCATTAAGTGATATGATGCTCATAAACCCACCAAAATCTGCCTTTTTACCTTGAAATGTACCGATGACCAGCACATTAATACAGATGGCATTAACCCATCAGGGTATCACATGATGCTAAATAATGCAATAAGCTAAATAACATAAAATGTAACACAAAACACACTATCAACATTTTTGATATCATAATCTTTAACGTAAAAATATCTAGTATATTGTGATTTATATATAAAGTTATCGTGTAATAAGGTTTTGGTCATATCGCCCACCCCTAGCTTGTAGAGCTAATATTGTTAAGATATTCGAATAAATTAACTGAAATTTTGTTGTTATTATGATTATGTAAGTTTCATAAGTTTGAAATAACTTCAAACTGATGTCGTATCACAGAATGAGGCAGAAATGATTGAAGAACACAGAAAGGCGTCAGCAGTTAACAGGTTAATGTAACATTTCCCGTTTCAGGACGAGCAAAATAATCAACTCGGGCACGTTACTGACCCGGTAGTGTAACAGTGATCATAGAGCTGCACCGTTACAGCAGGAGACGGGAGGAAACCCGAGAGCGTGTGCGTGTGCGCGTGTGTGCGTGTGCGCGCGTGCGTGTGCGTGCGTGTGCGTGCGTGCGTGTGCGTGCGTGCGTGTGTGTGTGCATGTTTTTCTGTGGCTGAGTAAAAGTATGCGGTTGTGAAATAGCAAGAGCAGAGACTCAGGGAGTGTACGTCACACACAGAGGAACATGTTACTGCTCAGATGAAGCTCCGCACACTTCAGATCATTTGATTCAGATCTCACGGTTATCTCTCACACACACACACACACACACACACACACACACACACACACACACACACACACACACACACACACACACACACAGCATGTCAGGAGGAGGAGGAGTTGAGTATGAGTTACAGCCCTTCAGAAAAGTGTCATGGCATGTGTGGGAGACTTAATGAGGGAGAGAGAGAGACACACACACACACACACACACACACACACACACACACAGAGAGAGAAAGATGGCATCGCAAAAGCTCTATTGTGGCCAGCGGCTTTATTAGGTGGGACAGACTCTCCGTGAGACGCAGAATGAGAGATTGTGTCTGGAAAATACATTGAGGAGGGATGCAGGACATTAGCTGGATCAGAAAATGAGATCTTTGCTGGTTTAGTTTGTTTATTAAAAAGTGAAGTGTGTAATCTCTGCAGCACCAAACAATCCTCTTTGGTTGCTGAAGTGTTTTGGGTGGTTGCTAGGGTGTTCTGGGGGCTGCTAGGTGGTTGCTCAGGTGTTTTGGGGTTGCAAGGTGGTTGCTAGGGTGTTTTGGGTGGTTGCTCCCTGGCCCAAGTGAAAAGTGTCTGAGGTATGCAACTTTTCGTCCCATGTAATTTTTTGGGGGGAAATTCTGATGGCTTGGAGAAGTAATGGCACACCTCAAATAAAGATAAATTAGTTTTGTGTCCAGATTTGCTTTCACTAACCACTAAAACTCTTCACACACACACACACCACAGGGGTCGGCTGAAGGCCTATTGTCTTCACAGCATGACGACTAAATTGCAGAATCACTTGATTGCTCCCGTAGGGCTGAAACACACACACACACACACACACACACACACACACACACACACACACACACACACAGAGAGTAGAGTGATTCTCATCCAATCAGCCGAGCTCGGGATGTCACCTTCATCCGAACCCATCACAGACACTTCAATCCGAGGCATTAAGACGCGCTTGAACTGCTGATCTCAGACCTGCCCTGAGCGTCTGATGATGATGATGATGATGATCGGGGGTCGAGACTTCATCATGTAAGTTGTCATCATGAACTCGCCCTCATGTCGTTGTAAACCCGTGTGACTCTGTCTTCAGCGGGACACCGCGGGAGGGCGTTTGGCTGTTGTTCCGTGTGAGAACTGGACGGTTACTGTGGGAAATCTCAGATCAGCGTCGCCACATGATGTGACACAGAAAGATGGCACGACAGGAAGAGGAAGTGGCAAAATGAATGACAGATTCATTAGATACTTAATCTTCCATGACATCACATCCTGTTCACTGCCTGATGAAATCGTCTGATGTTGAAATATCACTGTTGACTTTATTTTAAAGACAGGAATGAATGACTTACCGTTGTAGAAAAAAAATCGTGTGTGTGTGTGTGTGGAATATCTCTTTTCATATATTTCATAGACTATTTAACTGTTATCTATTATTTTTAAATATTTTAAAAACATGATTTTCATCTAATTGACTTCTCCAAGACTGAAGGTGCGTCCCAATTTGCGTACTCGTGCTTTATCCTATTCCATCCTACAGCCCCCCCTCTCCACCTCATACATTTATAAGATTATTAAACAAAATAAACCACTTATATGATTTATTTTCACACAGCATCTCTTGCTCCATCACTGTTCAATATGAACATATGTTTATGCAGTCATGCCCTATGGGATTCGTGAAAAGCTCATTTTTCCTTAAGGTGTGTCTTTGGCCCTGTTGTACCCTATTGCACAGTGTCTAGTGCGTCATTTAGGACACGACTCAAGATTTGTTCTTCAGATGAACATGCTCTGATGAATGACAGCAGGAATGTGTGTTAAGAGTGTGGAAAGACTCTATAAATCTACCTGAGCGATGACTCATGGGTAACTGGAAGCACCGGTGCAGTTGGAGCAACATGATAGTGTGTCTGACAGTTTCTGATGTGAAAATCACTCGTGACATCATGTGTCTCATCATTCTGGAGTGATGGATTCAGTGATGTTGATCAATGGGATCATCATTCGTGTGTGTGTTTGTGTGTGTCAGTGAGAGAGAGTGTGTGTGTGTCAGTGAGAGTGTGTGCGAGCGAGTGTGAGTGTGCGTGCATGCGTGTGAGTGTACGAGCGAGTGTGTGTGCGAGTGATTTGTGAGTGTGCATGCGTGTGATGCGAGTGAGTGTGTGCGAGCGATTGTGAGTGCGAGTGCACGCGAGTGTGCGTGCGTGCGAGTGAGTGTGAGTGAGTGTGTGAGTGCGTGCGTGCGAGTGGCGTGCGTCGCGCGGCGACGAGCGAGTGCGCGTCTGGCGAGTGTGCGTGTGAGTGTGAGTGTGCGTGCGTGCGTGAGTGCGTGCGTGCGTGAGTGTGAGTGAGCGTGCGTGCGTGAGTGTGCGTGCGTGCGTGCGTGAGTGAGGGAGCATGAGTGTGCGTGCGTGCGTGAGTGAGTGAGTGCGTGAGTGTGCGTGCGTGAGTGTGCGTGCGTGCGTGCGTGCGTGAGCGTGAGTGTGCGTGCGTGCGTGCGTGCGTGCGTGCGTGCGTGCGCGTGAGCGTGGTGGCGTGGCGTGAGTGTGCGTGCGTGAGTGTGCGTGAGCGTGAGCGTGAGTGTGCGTGCGTGCGTGAGCGTGAGTGTGCGTGCGTGCGTGGCGTGAGTGTGCGACATCAGCTCAGAGTTAAAGTGGTAATGAGAGGGAGGTGGATCAATTCGGTCTGTATTAAAAACAAAATTGGATCATCTCACACATGAACACAATGGGTTTGGCTCAATAACCAAATTTTCTCTTCAATATGACACCAGCGTTTAGTATTGATCCTAAATCCCACAAAAATGAAAATCCTGTCATCATTTCCTCAGCTTCATGTCCTTCCAAACTATATGACTTTCTTCTGTGAAACACAAAAGATCTTTTGAACTCTTGGACCCCATTGACTTTCGTTGAATAGACGTAAAAAAAAATAAAAAAAATCTGAATTTATTCTTTTGTGTTCACAGAAGAAAGAAAGTCATACTGTTTGTGATGACATGAGGGTGAGTAAATTATGACATTTCTGGGTGAACGAATTATAAACCGCTTTAAAATATGTGTAAATATTCACAATATGATTTATTAAATTCTGTAATCAATGCATTGACTGTGTGTTGTCAGATTGTAGAATAATTTTTGCCTGAACATTACCTTTTGTTTTGACGCTTTAGGACACAACAGACACTGTCTGGAGCAGCTGGTTTCATTTCTCATGTGTGTGTGTGTGTGTGTGTGTGTGTGTGTGTGTGTGTAGACCAGCCAAGAGTCTTAGACAACTTGAAAGCTGATATGATAAAGGTTTGTCTGACTGTAGGATTAAAGGATAGAAACTGTTGTTAGCTCAGTATAAAAATGAAAGAAGGCAATGGAAAGTCCCAGTGTGTGTGTGTGAGAGTGTGTTTGGCATTGCCGGTGTGTTATGGTCCTGCAGTTTCTCTGTGTCTGTGGAAGTATGTGACCTGCATATTAATCACACACTCTCACTCTGTCTGTTTCTCAAACACACACACACACTTTCTCATCAGTAAGGCTGATGAGGATAAAGCTTTGAAATGATTCATTCAGCTATTTTCATTATTTATATGATATATAACACACACACACAGGATAATGGCGTCAGCTCCCACTTGATTTATGGGGCTTCACCTGTTTGTTCTGGATGAACCTATTTCTGTTTGAAAGACAAATAGAGATGATTTGTGTCTCAGGGCGAAGCTTCAAGTCAAGACACACACACACACACACACACACACACACACACACACACACACACACACACACACACACACACACACTGTCTTGATTGGCTGTCTTCAGTCTGTCCGAGCGAGCTGATTGGTCGTTTGAACGGTGATCGTTGAGGTGCATGTAGAGGTTTAGACCGTTTGCTTTTTTATATGACATTTAAAGTCCCCATGAAATCTAAATGGACAATTCTGTTTTTTTTATTTTTATTTAATATTACAGTGTTTATTATAAATGATTTGTGCGTGCATCATAAATTCACATGCCTCGTAATCTTTAATCAGAATAACTTCCCCTCCCTCTTGCAGTGACCTCTCTTCTCTGATGATGAAGGCGGGTCAACCTGTCACTCACATCATATCCACCAATAGCAGACCACAACCATCCAAATCAAGTCCAGCCCAACATTTGTTCTTGTTTGTGAAGCGGTTTCACTCGGATACATCACAGTAGGGAAGATGATCTATTGCAACTTCCATTTCATGATGACTTTTATGGTCCTAAACCAAACTTAGTAGACATCTTAAACTTGCGGTGAATGTGTTTATGAGATTCCCTCAGCGGATGAACGTGCCTCGGTCTGACTGTGTGACTGGATAACATGCCGCCGTTTGCGGTTTCATGGTCTGTGTTTGTGAGGAGAAGGACTCAGAACAGGAAGTGAAAGACCATCAAAAAGAGGAGAAAAGAGAAGCGCAGAGGGAGGGAGAGTCAGTCAGTGCTGTCGTCTTCAGACTCTTCTGGTTTTTGACAGCTCCATTTCCTGCCTGTAGTCATTTCCCAACCTCATGACCAATGTTGAGGGCGCAGTATGAAAGCTATTTGATATTATTTTGATTATTTGGACTGTATGTTTGTATTAAAGGGGTCCTATTATGCCCCTTTTTACAAGATGTAAAATAAGTCTCTGACTTGTGAGTGTGTATGTGAAGTTTTAGCTCAAAATACCCCACAGCATGTACAAAAAGCGCCATTTGTGTGTCTTTTTAAATGCAAATGAGCTGCTGCTTCCGGCCCCCTTTCAAGAGGAGGGCGGAGCTTTAACAGTTCATGCAACAACAAAACAGGACAATCTCACGCACTGAAAATGTCAGAAGCGTGTTGAGCCTTATATGTTCGAAGGAGGGCAGTATACAGCTCACTCAGGGCGGGTCTATGCTAATAGGGTGGGGTCCGTCAGCTGCCGTGGGCGGGGCCTGTACAAAGTCACGTCGCTTTGTCCAGAATCTACAAACAGCTGGAGACACGGTTTATGATTTATGGGGATAAAAAAAAAAAAGAGTGAGTGGATTTGTACCATTATAGGGTGGTTGTGTACACACACTGCCAACATACATGTATGTCCAAACCATGTAAAAGTGAATTCAATATTTATTTATTAAATACTTTTAAAATGTATAAATAAAAATACACTAAAAATATTTATTTCTAAAATATTATCTGGCACATATACAGTAGAATTTAATTATAGTTTATAAAATTATTGATTTTTATAATTGTAATTATTTTATAAATATTATTTATCTGATAGTTTAAAATTATACATTATAAGCATTTAACAAAATTATTATAATAAATATTATTAAATAATTATTATGGCATAATTAGTAAAGTTGCATATGATCAGTAAAATATGACACGACCTGTGAAGTGTTTTGTGACTGAAAACAGCTGAACTTTTGTCACACTGCTGGAAAATGCTCGAGTTGCTAGTTTTAGTTAGTTGTTCCCTAACACACACACACACACACACACACACACTGATGATACTTTGGACTCATGAGAGGCTCCTCGGGACCGCATGAGGATTGGGTGTTTGTGTCTGTTGTGTGTGGCAATGACGTTTACATTTTCCCAGGGTGCCGTTTGATGTTAACGCTCCAAATTAGCCTCATCCGTGTGTCTTTAGAGGGTTTCGGCACAGTTGCAACAGGAAGCGTTTGAGTAAACACCAAATGGCCCATGGAAACGAGAGCTGATGGCTGATATTTCCCAGAGTTCAGGATGTGAGTGGGAGGTGGCGGCGCTGACGTAGACGTGTCACATCCACCCGGAGGAGCGCGCGGTCGGTCGGGGGTTAAACGCCGCGCTGTAGGCGTGCGTTCGGAGAGCTGTTGATGATGTGTTTTTGATGAATGGCACGGCGGAGGATCAAACCGCAGAGAGTGACTGATTCTGATTTTGGGCGGCCGTCAAAGCGGCGGCTCGCAGTGGGAAAAGGGCTGTTTGGATTAGCCAGATCTTCCCAAAGCTTCCAGACAGCTGCGTCGGGCTGATTAATGGATTGGGCTTTATCCAGCACCGCCTCAGTTTGTTTGCTTTGAGAGTGTGTCTGAATCGGACCGGTCCGCGCGCCAGAGAAATGCAGCTGATACACTATTACTCTGATGCGCTGTAATGTGCCTTTTAATGTGAAATCACACACTGGCAGTGCTTAAACAGCTCTTGAGCCGCACACGGGCCGTGCAAAACTATGTGTTTAGTGAATCAACTAGTCAGCTGGTTGTCTGAATGTCAGCGTTAAGGACGCCTGTATAATCAGGCTGATTTCAGGTCACGTCCATTAGACAAACTAATCATTATTAATGTTAGGTTGTTAGCAAACACACCGAAGCACAGAACAACATCTAAAACCCTCTCGGAGAAATATATACAGCAATGAAGGGAAGAAAGTGAGTCTTGATGGGATGGGGAGGTCTGTAAAGAGGAGTGCGGTGGTGAACGCGTGTTGACAGGTACTCGAGAGACGCTGGGACTGAAAACACGGACGGATGTGTGGCAACAAAGAGCCAATCACCTTCCAGGAGCAGTGTTTGTGCTGAAGGTCATGGAAAATCGGTCATGTAATGAGAGGCGCTAGGGAGGTGTGCGAGTCAGGTGTGTGTGTGTACACTTATAAAGTGTCCTGTTTGACAAGGTCAGATGTGCATACAAGAGTGTGTGTGAGCAGAATATGTTAGGATGCTTCATTAGGCCTCATTTATAGACTGACGACCTTCTACAGGCTGTTTTTGGTCTGCTGTGCATCTTTTGTTTTGTATTATTTTTGTAAGTGCGTGAAGCCTCACATTTCTTCTCTCCTCCGGTGAGTTTTCTTCTGTGCGGACGGTCCCTTAATGTCTCATGACAGCGAGCACAACCGTCCCACAGACCTGTAAAGAGCTTTATTCATAGATCTGACTCCTGACCCAGACAGCGATCAGATCTCGTCTCCACACCCGTGAGATTGTTTCCAAACTAATCAAAGCCACGCAGACGCACCCTCGCAGAGAAGAGGCGCTCGAGTCGCACGGACAGCTGCGTTTGATTGATGGCATGTGTTGTCTGCAGCTGAAGGGACGCTGTCGCCCCGCAGAGGGGTTTTGACACCCCACCGTCCGCTGTAGTGTTACGGGCCGGGGCGTTGACCTCTGTGTGTGGCAGCAGACGCTCGGCCTCCAGGAGCTTCAGTGACGGACGGAGACCACACTAACAGATTCATACGCTAGATCAAAAGATTGAGGTCAGCAAGAAATTCAGCAGGGATGCATTAAATGCATCAAAAGTGACCGTATAGACAGGATTTCCATTTTTGGTCTTTCTATTCATTACAGAAAAAAGTGTCTCGTTTCCACACAAATTAAGCAGCACGACTGTTTTCAACACTGATAATAATCATAAATGTTTCTTGAGCAGCAAATACTCATATTACACTGATTTCTGAAGGATCATGTGACACTGAAGACTAGAGTAAGCTTTGATCGCAGGAATAAATTACACTTTACAATATATTCACATAGAGTTAGTTATTTCCAGTTGTACTAATATTTCACAATATTACAGTTATACTGTATGTTTGATCAAATAAATGCAGCCTTGGTGAGCAGAAGAGACTTCGAAGTGTTGACCGGTAATGTACGTGACGTGTATTTATAGAATAATGTGTTTATTGTATTTACTGACGGTTTGTGGTGCAGCTGCTGTCAGATCGATACAGTTGGCTGCTTCATATTTCTTTGTTAAACTGCCCTACACTGTGCCAAATGCAGAACAAAATGCTCCGAACAAACATAAAACCGTCCGATGCGATCTGGGAAGCCATTAAAATAAATCATCCACTTGTTTGTGATGCTGGGATCCTTCTGAAGTCTGTACAGAGACACAAAGCAGCGGTTTAAACCGGCGTTCTGTCACTCTAGGACGAATTGAATTAAATGAAATAAACAATGGATACGGACTGAACACGAGTGAATCACAGACACTTGATACTGTTTCAAGACGCCATGCACGCCTTCAATAACGGAAAAGACAACTTAACCGGAACATACCAAAAACTACATAATCTTTCACACAAACGGTTCATGAAAACACATCGAATAAAGTGAAAATAAACAACAACGCAATAAACATGAGAACGCATGCCTACACCTGCACTCAAAAGCAGTTCTTACCTGGCTCTGGATAAAACAACAACAGGTGAATCTCCCGGGCCTCTGCCTCCCTCGCTGCTCTGAATAAATAACCAGAACGTGAACTGATACATAAATCCACTACCAGTCACTGAAATGAACAAACACTAAATATAAGCGTAGCTAACAGTCAACAAAAGAAACACAAATTAAGCTATAATGATAAAGAAGCGAAGAGCGTGGCAGCCGTGAGAACAATGGGAAATGAGAGAGAGCGCCATGTCGCCGCCAGCGCCTATTTATCCGGAATCCCGGGTAACGTCACACTTTCCCACAGATTGAGGATTCCCCCTCAATCAGCACAGATACACGTAACACAGACGATGATGAGACGACACCAACTATTGCTATTAAAAAACAGTTGACAAAATTAACACTAGCAGCGTGTCAGAAACCGAGTGTGCGTCTGTATACCGCAGGGATGGGCAACTTCAATAGTGACGAGGGCCAACATTTTTTCTCCTACATACCAAGGGGCAGGAACTGACAAAATGTAAAATGTGTACCTTCAATGCAATGCAAGTCACTTTGGATGAAAGCGTCTGCCAAACGCGTAAATGTACTAATCCACACTCATACCTTTTAAATCAATGTATAATCAATGTAATTTGTTTTTAAAGATTGTATTGCATATAAAACTTGTGCAATTATGCTAATACAAATGGGAAACTTTGTTGACGAGCAATATTACCCTACGTCAAGCAAATATAATCTTAATTTCATTGTCTATAAATTTGTAACAAACAAATGTACAGATGCCCTCCTATCGGAGTACAAGCCTAGAGAATACTCCACTCGACCTTCAAAAAAGAGTTGTTCCAAATGGTATTACCATGAATAAGTTAATATTTGTTTAAATGTATAAGAACATAATTAAGTGCATGTATTTCTGTCATGCATTTTGGCATTTAATACAAATGAGTCAGTTGTTGCTTCGGTAACGCAAGAGTTTACGCACGATATGTGATGTAAATCGTGACTGCGTTATGAAGTACCATCAGATATTTCTTTAAATCGTATTAATGTGTGTTCACGTTGCTCAGATAGCACGTTTAGCAAGCTGCGGAAAAGCTGGCAAAAAGAGATCGATCCTGAGTGGCGCCGCCACTACACGCATTCTAGCGCCACGGCTGGCTTATTCCGTCCGGGAACAGTTTGTAATCGTGCCAGGCTCAAGTGGAAATGTAGCTATTTACATTAAAACCTTTCATTACAGACCAAACATATGGGTGACCCCTTGAACATGGTAAAAAGATAATCCGTTTACCACTTTGACTGGAAAACACGAAAACACCATTTTAGTGCACTTTCACATTAGCATGCACTGTAAGGGAAATAGGCCCGCGGGCCGCCAGTTTCCCGTCCCTGGTATCCTGCGTCAGTGTAGACAGCGTCAGTGATTATAATGGGTTTTATTCGCTTTTGACATGACGCTCACATCCAGTGGTAGGCAAATGTCAGCAGTTAAGTGACTGAGCGCCAGTGGGCGGGGCCTATGGTGCAACGAGGCGTTGCATATGCAAATGTGTTTGCCTGTGTGATGTCACAGATCCCACAATATCAAAACAAGCTGTTTTTTTGGAGTTTTATTAAATAATTGCTTTGTTTATAAAGAGGAGGACAATTTAAGCTATGAAACTTACAGGAAGTTTTAATGGTTCAAAGACCTCCTATATGACTTCTCATGACCCCTTTAAAAAATAAATGTCCATGATGTGTCAGGAATGGCTGTAATTATTGTTTATCAGAACAATAATTGTTTAAGAACAGTAGAAGCCATTAGAAGGGTGAAACACTGTAATCTAGATGAGATTGAGAAGGTCGGCTGTGCATAGCAGTAGCCGTCCATCCAGACTTTATGAACCCGTGCAGCTGTTATCTTCAGCTTTATTACTGTAATAACCTGATTTATGGAAGATAAACTCCTGTGAAAGGTGTGGCGTCCTGTAGATCTACACACACACACTGTTAGGATCATGTATTATTAATCAAAGAAACAAGCTTGAATGTTCGTTGTGCTTCACGAGTGAGAGGTTTGAGCTGAAACGCACATCCATCTGCTGTGTTTCATATAGCGAGTGCATTTATTCAGCATATTTAATGTGTAGGGAGTTTGTCTTGATGCTCGTTGTTGGAAATGGACGTGTCTTCAATTCCCCGCTGATGTCGGTCTTTAATATTAATTCAGTTTGCTGCGCTCGTGTTCCTACTTAAGCACGCCGTACTAAAAGCCCTGTTGGTTTCCGTGCTTGAATAACATGCATTAGCCACAGTGTTTGCTGTCCAAGTGTTTAAAGATCCGGATGAGTAACCGAGCTTCAGTTTCTGGTTGTCCGTGACACTGTCGCTGTTCTTGAACTCGTGGCGTATTGCGACTCAACCTTCATGAACGCTGAGATTTTCTCTGCTTCAGTGTTGTTGTTGCTGTTTTTGCAGTGTACAGTACATTCATTTCACAGTGAATACCGGTGACTTTGCTGTTAAGCACTAATGTCACAATGTGACCGGAGGCTGTTGGACCCGAGTGTGTGCTGAAGTCTGTGTTTAGGAGCAATGCCACTACAACAGTATTCAGGAGCTGTTTTCACAACATTGGCTTTTTCCAGCGAGTCGCGGTGAAGTGTGAACACATGCTGCATCGCTTTACAGATAACCCACTGTCCTAAATATGTTTACTGTGTGTTAGTAGAGTGAAAGCAGGTAACGGTCCAGCTATAATATTTCAGTTTGATATAGTTTATATAATGTGTTATTTGCAAGGCATACCAAGAACAGTAAACAGTAAGAACAGTAAACCCTCTTGCCTAAATGACTATCGTCCAGTGGCTCTCACGTCTATAGTCATGAAGGTCTTTGAGAGACTCATTAAAAACACCATTTGCGCCTTCATTCCTGACACTTTGGACCCTCTTCAGTTTGCCTATCGTCCCAATAGATCGACTGAAGATGCCATCTCTCATGTCCTCCACTCCTCCCTCACTCACATCGACAGCAAAAGTGGGAACTACGTAAGACTGCTATTTATTGACTATAGCTCAGCCTTTAACACCATAGTTCCCACCAAGCTAACCTCCAAACTCCTGGATCTCGGCCTGAATCCTTCTCTCTGCCACTGGATTGAGGACTTCCTCACTGGCAGGCCTCAGGTGGTGAGAATAGGCCAGTCCACCTCCACCTCCATCACCCTGAGTGTGGGAGCTCCACAGGGCTGTGTCCTGAGCCCCCTGCTCTACTCTCTCTCACACACATGACTGTTTGTCCACACACAGCTCCATCTCTATCATCAAATTTGCTGATGATACTGTTGTCCTGGGCCTCATTTCCAACAACAATGAGGCGGCATACTTGGACGAGGTGGAGCATCTAACATCATGGTGCCAGGACAACTGTCTCTCTCTGAATGTTGGCAAGACCAAAGAAATGATTGTGGACTTCAGGAAGAGACAGCAACGGACATACTCCCCCTCATGATCAGCGGGTCACCAGTAGAGAGAGTGAGCAGCTTCAAGTACCTGGGAGTAAACATCTCCGAGGACCTGACCTGGACTGCTCACATTCAGACACAGGTGAAAAAGCCAGGCAAAGACTGTACCACCTGCGCCAGCTGAGGAAATTCAGGGTTTCACCAGCTATCCTGAAAACTTTCTATTTAGGGGCGATAGAAAGTGTTTTAACTCAGTGCATCACAGCGTGGTATGGGAACAGCACCAGTCATGACCGCAAAGCCCTGCAAAGAGTCGTGCGCTTATCCGGCGTATCTCAGGGTCAGCTCTCCCGTCTCTGCAGGACGTCTACACCAAACGCTGCAAAGGTAGAGCTACCAAGATCATCAAGGACTCTAATCACCCTGCAAACCCTCATTTCACGCTGCTACCATCTGGTAGCGCTTCCAAGCCTGATGGCCAAAACTGAGAGACTCAGGAGGAGCTTCTTCCCCAGGCCATCAGACTCCTGAACTCAGTCACTTAACATCACGTGACTTCACTTCAGGATAAACATCGATACACTGACACTGCACTGCACTTTCTGTTCTCGTTGTTACTGTGTAACAACCTGTCATAAACCTGTTTGCACATTATACTCTTTATACATTTGTTAACCACATATTTATAAGTCTACAGTTTACTCACTGCAAAGTCTACTTCAATTATTTTATTCCACTTTATCCTTATTTGTTACCTTTTTTTCTCTTGACTTGATTATTTATAATTCTACAGATATAGACATATATATATATATATATAGATAGTACTTTTTTTATATCCTATTTCTATTATAATTTCCTCCTTGTGTTTTTAACTGTGAATTTGCACTGTCCATGGAGCGGACCTGTTTACATTTCACTGCCGGTTGTATATTCTGTATATAACTGTGTATGTGACAAATAAAACTCTTGAATCTTGAATCTTGAATCATACCAGTAAACATTTTGAGATCATGCATTCCAGACAAATTTCTTTTCAGTTCCTAATTTATCATAAATTCATTCTGTATCTTAATTAGACATTTTAAAAACACATTGTTTATTAACACATATTATACATTTTACATCAAAAACAATTTCGTTATATTCAACAATTATTTTTGTTTAAAATTCATATTTACTCAATTCATGTGTAAAATTCAAAACAACTGATGTTGACATTTAAATTTGATGAATGAATATGAATATCACAATATTAGGAAAAACCCAAATTATACATATTATATCACAATATAGTCATTTTTTTTTTCTTTAAGGTTTTTATATTTTTTAAAAATTGATACCATTTGAAATTTCATAATTCTTATCACCATTTTCAATATCATTTAAAAACTAATACTAGCCTTAAACTCTCAAGCTTCGAGACAAATAAACGAATAAAAAAGATCAAAGAAACAAACGACAGTAGAACAGACACAACTGAAATGGACCTCCTCAAGCACTAGGAATGCTACATAAAATGTATAAAGTAAACAAATGTATAAAAAAACCAATGCATAGTCTTCACAGTGTAAATTAAATGTACATTTATTCTTACAAATGTGGTTGTCAGATTTTCTCTTTTTTTTGACTGTCACTTTAAGAGCGACTGCACGGATCCAATATACTCGTGCGTTTTCCCTCTCAACTGTTTACAGTCACTTAAGACATAAATGCAGATTTCCTTGCAAATACATGTTACTTTGACACATAGGTATGTGTATTTAACCGTTCAAGCGTTAGGTGGCAAAAAGCACTCGGTTGAGTTCTCACGCGCTCTGAGCGGCGGCTTCATGTTGCGTGTGTCTCAGAGACCGCTCGTATACTGAAATGAGCGGTCTTCGCTGCTAATTGCGCTTCAATAATCTGTTTTTAATCTGCAATACTTAACGCATGAAAACGATTTTGTGAACGGAAAGCACAGCAACATGAGCGTAACCGCGATAGGGACAATAGTCCAAAATCTCTACCGGTTAATCTCTATCTCCACCCCTAGAGAGACACGGTTTCTGAACTCCCTGAAACGCCTCCTTTGTAGTCTTGAGTTTTCTTCCAGGAACGAACACATCGCAATATTCCTCACTTAAATACATAATTTATATGCCAAATAAAGGGGTGGGTTGAGTTAGTTATGGTCATGGTAAGAGGCGGGGCATTTCCCAAACACGCTCAAAGCGATTGACCAATCACAACACACTGGTCCAGCCGACCAATCAGAGCACAGTGTGCTTTTCAGAAGGAGGGGCTTCATAGAGACAGGAACTAAACCGAGCGATACTGGCAGAATGGGAAGAGAGGAGCTGCAACAATGGAGAATATGGGAAAAGTAATGTGTTTTAAACATTCAAGCATGAAAACCTCTTCTAATAGAGCTTAAAAACAAAATCAAGCTTTGAAAAAGGGCATAATAGGTCCATTTTAAATGTATATATGAAGCATTGTATCCAAAATGGTATTTAAATAGATGTATTGGCATGATAAACATAAAACATAAATACTTTAAATTAATAAAACACCCCAGGTCATATTTTCGGTCATCTTCACTCAGCTGATATTGTCTGTTTTTATGATTTTGGTTGTTTCTCTCTGTTTTTTCTCTGAGGGTGGTGTTTATTTTTCTTTCAGTACTTCCTTTCTGTCTCATGCTCAAGAATTGCAGAGAGACTAGATGGAGGAATTTAAACAAATGCCTTTCAATTCACACAATCAATGATTGATATTAAAATAAATGGTGTACTGAATGCTGACCTGAGGTTGTGTGTGTGTGTGTGTGTCTGATGAGTGTTGTTGGGTCAATAGCTGCTTTAGATTGTTATTGATCCGTGTGGCAGCAGCTCTTGTCGGAAGAGCCTCTATTTCAGGAGCCACTGTAAATAATTCACTCGCTAACCTTCCCTGACCCTCCCAAACAAGACGAGAATGGCATACGTGTTCATATCTGTCACAATAAAGACACGACTAGAGCAGTCCCATTATAACTGATACTGATTCACTTTCTCATAGTCTCTCTCTCGCACATTTGCCGCCGTTTTGTTTGCCACCCAATATTGTGATACATTATTGAATTGTGCGTGAATTGTGTGTTGGCAGACTCTTCAATCTGACTCTGAAGAAGCTGGTCATGCTGAAGGAGCTGGATAAAGATCTGACGTCCGTGGTCATCGCTGTCAAACTCCAGGTGCTTTATTCCTCCACTCGTTCATTGTGCTTGAATTCAACATGAAACTGATGTGGTGTGTTCACACTCTGCATGTTTGGTCGGATTAAAACGAACCCTGGTGCAATTTCTCTGTTAGTGCAGTTCATTAGTGTGAACGCTGCCGTCTGAACCCTAGTGCGCACCAAACAAGCGGACCGAGACACTGAAAAGATGGGTCCAATCCAACCTAACTGAAATATGAACACAACACGGACCGAAGACCTGTAAACAAACCTAGTAGCTACGCACATTCACTATATTGCCCAAAGTTTTGGGACTCCTGCTTTTAGATGTACATGACTATCCCATTCTTAATCCGTAGGGTTTAATATGGAGTTGGCCCACCCTTTGCAGCTACAACAGCTTCAACTCTTCTGGGAAGGCTTTCCACAGGGTTTAGGAGTGTGTTTATGGGAATTTTTGACCATTCTTCTAGAAGCGCATTTGTGAGGTCAGGCACTGATGTTGGACGAGAAGGCCTGGCTCGCAGTCTCCGCTCTAATTCATCCCAAAGGTGTTCTATCAGGTTGAGGTCAGGACTCTGTGCTGGCCAGACAAGTTCCTCCACACCAAACTCGCTCATCCATGTCTTTATGGAGCGACGCTTTGTGCACTGGTGGGAAGGGGCCATCCCCAAACTGTTCCCACAAAGTTGGGAGCACGAAATTGTCCAAAATGTCTTGGCATGCTGAAGCATTAAGAGTTCCTTTCACTGGAACTAAGGGGCGAAGCCCAACCCCTGAAAAACAACCCCACACCATAATCCCCCCTCCACCAAACTTTACACTTGGCTCAATGCAGTCAGGCAAATACCATTCTCCTGGCAACCGCCAAACCCAAACTTGTGATTGGTTACTCCAGAGAACACGTCTCCACTGCTCTAGAGTCTAGCGGACCAGAACTAAATGCGAACCAAGCGGTCTGAATTACAAGTGTGAACACACCATTAAACTCGCATTCCTGGTCTTATTGTGAACGATTCATCAGTGCACATCATCTGAAACGGCGTTAAAATTATATTAGCCAGTAATATCACAGCCCACTTTTTATGATCCAATCAAATCCTGATGTGTGAACTCAAGCCCCGCCCTACATTCTCACCCACTGCATGTTCGGTTTCTCTCAAAATTGTCGCATTATGGTCAAACCTTTCAAAAATGCCATGTTGTTTTTAATCTCTTACTTTTGATCGAGTAACTTTACACACTACCGTTCAAAAGTTTAGGGTCAGTAAAATGTATATATTTTTAAAAAGAAATGAATGCTTTTATTCAGCAAAGATGCATTCAATTGATCAAAAGTGACAAAGACATTTATAATGTTTGATCAGATCA
>CM031949.1:26840305-26842805 GCA_018749465.1 Paracanthobrama guichenoti
GTCATGGTTTGGTACAGCAGTTTTACAAAATTGCTTTTTATTTATTTTTATTAAACGGTGGTTTACTGAAAAAAATGTGTCTGTCCTTAAATGAATTCAGTTATAAGTAAACGTTTCTTAAAGATAATGCTGTAAACTATACAGGGAGCCCTTACTTACACATTGCTATAATATTAAAGGTCAACAACAGAGCCAAAACTATTAGCCTAAATTCAGTTGCTGTTTATTTTTAGATATAATAAATCAACACTCATAAACGTCACATAAGGCAGTTTTTGCATTAACTTCTAAACTATATCTTTTTTTCTCCAGTTTGTTGTTGAAATATAATCATTTATACACAGTGGCTGTCATTTTCATGACGGATTTATTTAAACACACATTAAATAATCCAGACATCACTAACAGGCTCAGTAGAATATAATGAATCTAACGCTAATATAGGTCACATATTCAGTGAAAGAGTCCCTCTCTCTAGTGAACTCACAGCTGTGGACACTGAATGACTTCTGAGGTAAATGTGACGCTACGGGACATTGTTCTCGAGCTGTTTTATTGTCTACGCAGTTCAAACACTGATTGAGTGATTACACGACATATGATATATTTCAGTAAGTTGTGATGTATCCTCAACATACCTTAAGAGATATTAGTTCATATTTATTCTTTAGGAAGAGATGATCACGTTCACTCATGCTCCGTTTAAACTGACGCGCATATACAGTGATCAGTCACGTCACATTAAAGAGCCTCAAAACAGCATTTATCATTTGCATTTCATGATAAAATGGACTGAATACTTAATGCTTATATACTTATACATATATATATACACACATGCACCTGCACACATTTTCACACACACACTCACTCTCACACACAAACACACACGCTCACTCATATGCGCATGCACACATTTTCACACACACACACTTATATACATACACACACTCACACACAGACACACTCACACTCAATCATACACACACTTGACAAACACACACACACACAGAAACACACTCTCGCTTGCTCACATACAAAATAAACACAAACACAGAAACACACACTCTCGCTTGCTCACATACAAAATAAACACACACACAGAAACACACACACTCACACACAGAGACTGTCTGTCTGTGGCGCCCTCTGCTGGTGACACGTAACCTCCAGTTTTCTGACAACCATTTAAGAACCAAACGCAGTTTATTTAAACTCTGTAAGGATTCAGTCAGCCAATCTCCATGAGCATAGTCACAGATAAAGTCCTCATGGTCTTGTGTTAAAGCAGCCGGTTGCGTTTCTAAGACTTATGCTTTTTGATCTTTGTGCGTCATTTAAAAAAGATCACAGACAGATGGTTTGGCGTGTAGCATTAAGTCATGAACACAGAAATGAGACGAGCAGCTTTGCCAGTGCTGTTAAAATTATACTATCTTTTTTTATTTATGTTTTAACAAGTCTTGTTCTCTCTCTCTTTGTGTGTGTGTGTGTGTGTGTGTGTGTGTGTGTGTGTGTGTGTGTGTGTGTGTGTGTTGTGTGTGTTTTCCAGGCCGTTCTTTGAGGGAATGTCCCAGTCGAGCTCTCAGACAGAGATCGGCAGCTTGAACAGTAAAGGCAGTCTGAGCCGAGACGCCGTCAGCCCCGTGAGTAACACACACTCCAGTAACACACACTCCTTTCTCTGCCACTAGCACCAGCAAATGTCACAGCAAAACAAAATGTCCACATTTCCTGAGCACCCCCGCCTAAACTCCGTTGGACTGAGCGATGTTTTGAAAGCTCATGCATGTAAAGTGCGAACATGACTGTGTGTGTTAAAGGGTCATGAAACCCTAAACCAAATTTTCTGAGATTAACAGAAGTGTGTGTTGAACATCATGGAAGACAACGTTACCGTCTGTTAGTTTTGAATGTGGGAGAAAGCGAGTTCATTTGAAACCTTCTTGCTCTATTTTCAACTTCCTGGTTTAAATTCGTCTTCATGTCAACGTCATCGGTTGTGGCGTTTTCTCGTACAATAGTACGGCGATGACTCATCGGTGTCTCATAAATATTCATGAGACTGTGAGTCTTTATCCAATGAGAAGACGCGTTGCTTAAATCATGACCGCACACGTTGATGGGCATTTTCCTCTGCCTGTCGCTTCAAACAGTGAGTGAGATCACGTTAATGGATCAAAAACGAGTGTTTTTTCCTCTTTGTATGAGTTTCTGCGTTGCCTACGTTCTCTTCAGTAGATCCTGAGTCTTCACACAAACGCGATTCAGCCACACTGTGAGTGTAACCGACCAAACGGCTTATAAAACTCCACAAAATAAGCCTCAAAAGTTAGAAAAAAAGTGTTCATGTATATATTTTCGATGCAGAGAACAAATTGCGAATGGCTGTGCATTGAATTCTAGCGGTCACAGGATATATGTATTTGTGTAACGGTGAGCTTACAAGTGTACATTGTGTGGCGTAACTCAATGGTCATCTGCAGCGTGCAGTTGTGGG
>CM031949.1:26847805-26857805 GCA_018749465.1 Paracanthobrama guichenoti
ACTCACAAACACACACACTCACTCAGTAACTCACACACACACACACACACACACTCTCGCACACACACACACTTAAACGCGCGCACACACTCACAGACACACTTTTACTCACACACACACACACACTCACACACACACACACTTACTCACACACTCACACACACACACACACACACACACACACACACACTCACTCATACACACTCACACACTCACTCATACACACTCACAAACACACACACTCACTCAGTAACTCATACACACACTCACACACTTACTCACATACACACGCACACTCACACACACTCACTCAGTAACTCATACACACACACACACACTTAAACACACACACTCTCGCACGCACACACACTTAAACGCGCGCACACACTCACAGACACACTTTTACTCACACGCGCACACACACACACACTCACACACACTCACACACACACTTACTCACACACATATGCACACTCACACACACTTACTCACATACACATGCACACTCACACACACTTACTCACATACACATGCACACTCACACACAAACACACACACTCACAAACACACACACTCACTCAGTAACTCATACACACTCACACACACACACACACTTAACACACACACACACACACACTCTCGCACGCACACACACTCACACTTAAACGCGCACACACACTCACAGACACACACTTACTCACACACACTCACAGACACACTTTTACTCACACGCACACACTTTCTCACACACACACACACACTCACAGACACTTTTACTCACACACACACACACACACACACACACACACACACACACACTCTCACACACACACACACACACACACGTGACGTATGTTTCTCTGCAGATGCGGTGGACGTTGCGGCTCGTGTGGCTCAGTACATCAGCGGAGCCGCTCTCACACACCAGCTGCCCATCGCTGAGGCCATGCTGACCTGCAAACCCAGAACGTACGGCCCTCGCTCTCATTCCTTCACAAGCTTTTCATTCCACCTGGAGATGATGTGATACTGTACACACAGGTTAATATCCCATGAGCCTTTGAATTAAATTAATCGCTTCCTCTTGCAGGAAAGATGAAGATTCCTATCAGAAATTCATTCCGTTCATTGGGGTGAGTAGAAAAAATAAGCTCTTGTTGGCCATACGTTTTTCTTACTAGCCTTACTAGAGTTTTTGCCTTTTATATTTGTTGCAAACAGCACAAATATCACTCAAAAAATCTTATATTATATCATTATATTACATTTTTAATGACATTTTCCGATAATTAACTTTTTATGTGGGCTAATATTTGCCCCTGAAAAAATAAAAATATATATATATATTTATTTTTATTTTTATTTATTTTTTTTTTATTTTTTTATTTTTTTATTTTACTATCCTTTTCTCTCTGTCTCTATTTATTTGTTTCGATCTGTTGGTGTCTCACAGGTGGTGAAAGTGGGTTTGATTGAGCCCGGCCAATCATCAGCAGGTGTGTTTCCATGGAGACTAAAGCACTGATTGCTTTTAATAACTCTGTGTGTGGCATTGGCATGTTTATTTTATGACACACAAAAGCTCACCGTGTGTCCGTCTCTGTTTCCTAGGCGACTTGGAAGAAGGCGTGGCTGTGAGTTTAGCCGTCCCCTCCACGTCTCCGCCCTCTCACGGGTCACCCGCCAGTCTTAAAGAGATAGCCACGCCCCCCTCCTCTCCCTCCATTGGCGGCGGTTTGGCTGTGCAAGGGTGAGTATCTGATCGGCTGTGACTTTTGAATTAGGTTTGGCTCGTGCAGATTTCCGGATTGTTGAGGGAATTTGTACTGTCACAAGGTTTCACGGATGACTTGGTAATCTCTGCTGGAGAAACCAGGTCATGCAGAATAAAGGTGGTCATGCTGAGGTTTGTTTTGCTGATTGAAAGTGGTCTGCGAGCTCAGCTGTTAACACACCACCTGGAAGTCCAGCGAATCAACCTTTAAAGCCAGATGAGACCTGTAAACCAGCTCCGCCACCCTTTGGCTGGATGTTTCCACATGGATTCTTGGTGTTGTAATACTGCAACAAATGTATTGCTCATGTTGGGTACCTTATTGTAAAGTGTTACCTGGAGCAATTTAACAATCAGACCGGTATCGCTTCACAAGCACTCTGGCTCCTGTAATGTGCTTTCGTCTGCTGTGTGTGTCTCAGGAGTCCCAGCATGTCTCACGGCGTGGACGCCATCGGCCTGCAGGTGGATTACTGGCTGGCGTCTCTGGCTGACAAGCGTCGAGAGGGTGAGAGGAGAGACACCGGCTGTAAGAACACTCTGAAAAGCGCCTTCTGGTCCCTGCAGGTCAGCCGGTTGCCAGGAGGCGGAGCCAGCGAGCCACAGGCGCCCGTCAACACTATGGCCATGACGGTGGTCACCAAAGAGAAGAACAAGAAAGGTAAATGGCCTGTGATGAAGCCGATGACCTTTCACAAAAAGTGTGTGTGTGTATATGTGTATGTGTTCTTTAGAAATGTTGGCCCATATTGATAGGATAGCATCTTGCAGTTGATGGAGATTTGTGGGATGCACATCCAGGGCACGAAGCTCCCGTTCCACCACATCCCAAAGATGCTCTATTGGGTTGAGATCTGGTGACTGTGGAGGCCATTTTAGTACAGTGAACTCATTGTCATGTTCAAGAAACCAATTTGAAATGATTCGAGCTTTGTGACATGGTGCATTATCCTGCTGGAAGTAGCCATCAGAGAATGGGTACATGGTGGTCATAAAGGGATGGACATGGTCAGAAACAATGCTCAGGTAGGCCGTGGCATTTAAACAATGCCCAATTGGCACTAAGGGGCCTAAAGTGTGCCAAGAAAACATCCCCCACACCATTACACCACCACCACCAGCCTGCAGAGTGGTAACAAGGCATGATGGATCCATGTTCTCATTCTGTTTACGCCAAATTCTGACTCTACCATCTGAATGTCTCAACAGAAATCGAGACTCATCAGACCAGGCAACATTTTTCCAGTCTTCAACTGTCCAATTTTGGTGAGCTTGTGCAAATTGTAGCCTCTTTTTCCTAATTGTAGTGGAGATGAGTGGTACCCGGTGGGGTCTTCTGCTGTTGTAGCTCATCCGCCTCAAGGTTGTGCGTGTTGTGGCTTCACAAATGCTTTGCTGCATACCTCGGTTGTAACGAGTGGTTATTTCAGTCAAAGTTGTTCTTCTATCAGCTTGAATCAGTCGGCCCATTCTCCTCTGACCTCTAGCATCAACAAGGCATTTTCGCCCACAGGACTGCCGCATACTGGATGTTTTTCCCTTTTCACATCATTCTTTGTAAACCCTAGAAATGGTTATGCGTGAAAATCCCAGTAACTGAGCCGATTGTGAAATACTCAGACTGGCCCGTCTGGCACCAACAACCATGCCACGCTCAAAATTGCTTAAATCACCTTTCTTTCCCATTCTGACATTCAGTTTGGAGTTCAGGAGATTGTCTTGACCAGGACCACACCCCTAAATGCATTGAAGCAACTACCATGTGATTGGTTGATTAGATAATTGCATTAATGAGAAATTGAACAGGTGTTCCTAATAATCCTTTAGGTGAGTGTGTGTGTATTTATTTATTTAGTTTTATTTAGTTTTTCCATTTAAAAAAAAATAAAATTAAAAATAATGTATATATGTACACTACTGTTCAAAACTGTTTAAATATTGCAAATGTTTCTTATGTGAATATATATTTAAAATGTGATTTATTCCTGTGATCAAAGCTGCACTGATCATCATTACTCCAGGCTTCAGTGTCACATGATCCTTCACTAATCATTAATCATAATTTTTTCTTGATTCTTTGACAAATAAAAAGTTCAAAAGAACATTTATTTTAAATAGAAATCTTTTGTAACATTATAAATGTCTTTACTGTCATTGTTGGTCAATTTATTGCATCCTTGCTGAATAAAATAATTAATTCCATTCGGGGGGGGAATAGTACTGATCCCAAACTTTTGAATAACACTGTTCAGTTAAATAATATATTAAAAGAAGGTAACTCTTTATTTTAAGGTGCTGTAGTTACACGTTACAGCATGTACTGACTATAGCAATAACAGTAAATTATGCATAATTACAGTAACTAACCGTAACTCTATAGTTAATTCATATTACAATGTAACTACATCACCTTAAAATAAAGTGTAACCTAAACGAAAAATCAATGCCACCCTATGCTCCCTATAATGTCTTACTCTCTCTTTTTTCCAGTTCCCACTATTTTCCTGGGGAAGAAACCTAAAGAGAAGGAGATGGACTCTAAGAGTCAGGTCATCGAGGGCATCAGCCGGCTCATCTGCTCTGCCAAACAGCAGCAGACCATCCTGAAAGGTACCAGACCTTCTGTACAGACGCCTTGTCAGCTAAATGTGAAAGTAGTAACGCAGAAACCAAAAGCTATATCCCTCTTTTCTCAGTCACCATTGATGGAGGAGAGTGGAACGACGTGAAGTTCTTCCAGTTAGCCGCTCAGTGGCCGACTCACGTCAAGTACCTCCCGGTGGGATTGTTCAGCTACAGCAAACCAGCCTCCTAGGATGAACCACTTACTTAACCCCGCCTCTTCAACCCGCAGCCGACACCCCATTGCACACCAACCCCGCCTCTCTCAGAGCGCTGGCCAATCGTAGTCGAGACAGGACTCTCATGTGACAGTCTCTGGTGGGTGGGTAGGTGGAGTTGAAGATGTTCGCTTTGGCGGGTACGATAGACTTTTTTCAGCGCTAGTCACTTTTATTTATCAAAGGTCCCAGAGCCGCATATGGGGGGCCAAGCACAAAATTTGGATACATCACCTGACAAAGCTCAGCATGACACGGCTTAAACCACATGACATCACCTTCATCATTGGCTTCCCTTAACCACCGATGCATTTTAACCCTTGCTAAAATCTACCATGGTAACTGTATTCACTGATAAAGTTACAGTTAGTCTTACAAAATTAATTAAAACGAGAGCTTCCTCAAACAATGCGAGCTTTGTCGTTTAGCAAACGGTGTAATTTTGGTTACCATGGTAGTTTTTTAAAGATTATTTAACATTGTTTTTGTCTCACTTGAGGAAAAAAGCACCAATGAATATTGCAAAATGCGCAGAACTTTATTAAGAGGGCGGAGTTAAACGCCAATACCACACCCAGTTATTGTGGGCGGGGCTACGAGGTGCCCATCAGCCAACTGATGAGTTTTAACTAATCAACTTTTGCGTAATTAGTTTTTTCCTTCTAACTGAGAAAATCTGCAGCTGCATTATTGACCTCTAACTTGCATGTCTTATACTACATCACCCATAATGCACCGGCAAAGTTAACCAGCGTTGTTTTAATGTTAGTTCAGTAGTGCACTGTGTACTCGTGCACATGCCGCTAATGCAGCAGCGTTTTATGTTTCCTTTGGTGCGCAGAAGGCTGACATCAGATCGTAGGTCACATTGGTTAATCTCTATTAACTAGAATAAACTATTTCCATTTAGTTTTTATATTGGTTTTTACACATTTTATGCTTTTATGTGTCAGAAAGTGACCTTTTTAGCTTCAATATGTAGCTCATCTTAAGGGTTTATTTCTTTTCATAAACCATCTCCAAAGATCTCTGGCCAATCAGAATGTAAACATTATGGGACAGAAACGCTGAGCGGCGCAGATTGCATGACGTGCGTTCACACGTGACGTGAGCGCTGATGCTGGACGAGGTTAGGGCTGAAAATGCCACCGGTTATGATGTTGAAGAGGCGCGTATTTGGCAGAATTTGGGAGGATGTCGTTTTATGGCTGTTTTTGGCTCTCGTGTGCATTTTTACAGTTTATGAAGAACTTCGCAGAGTTTTATCTTCGTCAGTTGTCAAACGCTATGCACTTAAACTCGCCTTCATTTCTTCATATCTTCGTCCAAAGCACAAGCAGCAGCTTCTTACATGAAACACCCGTCATGAATGCTACCTTTACACGCTGCAAAAATCATTTTTAACTTTGAAATTTTAACGTTTTAAATTGTATTTTGTGTCCAGTAACAAAATCGAAACATTCTTAAATCAGGATACATTTACATGCAAAGCAAAATGATATTAAGTGATTTTTTCTGATAAAACGATCTAAATGAATGCTTAAAGCAGGAACAAATCATCTGTCCCTATCTGTAAGCTTTATCGCATTAAGTGGAAAGTTTAGTGAGAAAAATTGAACAAGAAAAATATTGGACCATATCTGTAAACTTGTTTAATTTAAAGAATTACATCTTTTTCAGAAAATAAGACTTAAGACAAACCCCTGAAAAAAAAAGCATCTAAATTAAAAAAGTCTTGTTTTCCAATAAAAAAAAAAAGTGAGTTTATGTTTTTCGATAAAAACATATCTGTAAACTCACTTGTTTCATTTTGATGCATTTTTCTGAAAACAAGACTTAAGACTTCTTGAAAAAGTCAATAAAGTGAGTTTATGCTTAAAACATGTAAACTCATTTCATTTTGATGCATTTTTCTGAAAACCAGATGTTCATGATCTGTTCTTTCTTCAGTGGAAAAAGAAATCCCAGATGTTCAGTCTTTTTCAGTGGAAAAGAAATGAAGTTTTTCCAGGATTTTTCTCCACATAATGGACTTCAGTGGGAACCAACGGCTGAAGGTCCGAATCAATGCAGCTTCAGAGGCTCTGCACCGTCCCAGATGAGGAATAGGGTCTTATCTAGACAAACCATCGGCCATTTTCAAAAAAAAAAAAGTAATAGTTTTTAACCTAAATTGCTCATCTTGCACTGTTCTGCGACGTGCTAGTGATTGCGTAATCACGTCGAAACGCTAGATGTAGGCAGAAGTACCGCCCCAAGCAAACGTGCGAGGACTGATACAAACGCCCTTTACCAAAAACACTCCATCTCCAACTTCAAAATCGTCTGAGCTTTTTGATTTCTTGCTAAAGGATGTTTGTATCAGTCTTTGCATGAGCGCTTTGTAAACACGGGGCGGTACTTCTGCCCACGCCTGCTGTGACGCAGAGCTGAGCAATTCAGGTTAAAGTATATTCATTTTAAAAAATGTTTGAAAATGAGCGATGGTTTGTCTTGATAAGACCCTATTCCTCATCTGGGATGGTGCAGAGCCTCTGAAGCTTCAACCGTTCAACCGTTGGTTCCCATTGAAGTCCATTATGTGGAGAAAAATCCTGGAATGTTTTCCTCAAAAAACTTCATTTCTTTTCCACTGAAGAAAGAAAGACATGAACATCTGGGATGAGGAAATGATCAGGAAGTGTTCATGTTGAAGTGAACCGATCCTTTGTCAGTTTGCGTCTCACATAAATGTATCTCGATTCATGAGCGTTTAGTTGTTTGTACTGGAAAACACAAACACAAAAGAATACAAAAATATTAAGCTTTCTTTTTTTTTTTAGCAGCCATGAACTAAACAGCAGAACTGACCTCAGATCAGTGCATTGTGAGCTACAACATCCCTTTATTTTCTAGCTGGAGCTGGTTAAATTACTGCTATGGCAGCTTTTACTGAAGTAATGTGCTTTTCTTTTGTCTTGAAGATTTGAGATATTCGTGTGAGTGGTAGGTAATGCAACTAACAAAACGTCACTGAAATGTGGTTTTAAAATAATATAAAAAAAAAAAAAAAAAACTATCTATGAAATGATGTTGTGCCACAGTTAGAGTGAAACCAGTGTGTGTGTGTGTGTGTGGACAGTAGTGGTCACTGGTTTGATTAGTCCGTGGTGTTTAACTATACAGTGCGTCCTTCACTTCAGTCTTTCCGCCCGGCCGACTGCTCACCGCTCACCTTGAGCTGCTGGTGAATTATTAATATACGATTGTTACATCTCGCAAAACCTGTCAAGAACACGTCCGAGTCATATTTCACCACAAAAGCAGGACAAAGAAATGCGAAGTATGGCAGTAATGTCGGGAAAAAGTGATTGTGCACAGTGCATCGTGGTTTTTGAGGCGATTTATGACCTGGCTCTTTCTACGCTGAGGACGTTGTCATGGGATGAAAGTGTCCGTTCTTCTGTGGATAAAAGTATTAAGAACAGAAGTATTAAAGTCACGATGGGTCAATTAGAGTTGTATTTGTTCCTGCTTCTTTTAGCAGTTGTTTTGAAGTGTGAGCACATTTTTTATTTTATTTTTTAATTGTACGTGAAATGCATCTCTGCTTTTTCTGCCCTAGAATAAACCTCTGTTAATGTTGGTCATAAATACTGCTCTGCTGAACAAATGTCCACATTTGAAGCAAATAGCAGATCAATTCTTAATGTTTTACCAGTTTTTATTTTATTAATATCTCTGTGACCTAAATCCCAGTTCCCAGGAAGACAATATTTCAGTCAGCGATGATATCTAGGGGTTTTGCACAGTCCTTATGGGATCTGAACCGTTCATAAATCAGTGGTTGAGAGGGTCAGCTCCCCCCCCCGTATAGATGTTGAGTCTTATCAAACTACTCTCAGTGTCTGTGGTGCTGTCACACTTGCTGTTCGTGTTTCAAGCTTGCATGATGAGCAAATGCACAAAAACCTGCAGCCACCTTCACACAAGCTTTGTGAGATGAAGAAAACGCACGTCAGCTGTTTTGGAGTCCAGATTTTATACGGATACGTGTTCCTTGAACGGGAAGAAAAGAAGGGTCACTGCCAAAGTGGGTCAGCTGTTACATTCTGTTTTTGATTGTGTGTGTGTGTTGTTGTTGTTTTTGTTGTATGTATGGAAAATGATTTTAAGTATTTACGGAGCGGTCAAGTACTGAATTTTTCCGAATGATTCATTTCAAAATAAAAAGAGTTTAACCGCTACTAATGCTCGTCAGTCGAACATGGACTGTCTGTTTCTCCGTGTGCTGCGTGGAGTCCGATCTTTGCCCGTCCTCGTACCTCTGTATGTACCCGTGTTGATTTGTCACGTGAAAATTCGACAGAACACGTGAAGCGAATTCCAGAATCCGTTCTGATTGGTCGACTAATTATCCCAGCAGCCAATCAGAGCGGCATTCGTCCTCTTCATCGGAAGCGTTTTGTCAGTGTAATCTGTTCGAGAGATGACATGCCTGAAGTCCACAAGCTCCGGGTTCATCCGCTGATGTTTCGCCGTGGAAGATGCCGAAGCCGAGCTTGTGGATGAGAGGAGTATTTTTGCACATGCGTTATTCTCTTTTAGCAGTCTTCAGCTCTTCGCCTTTTTGCCTTTTAGACAAAAATGCTTGTACATATCCAAAGTGCTTGTAATATGAACTCATGTTCCTTTGTGTTATTTTTTTATTTGACATGTTTTGTAGTACTGCTTTTTCATAATTGAGTTGTCAGTCAATAGACGCGTGTTACGGACAGTGGAAGTGTTACTTGTATTCTTTTTTTTATTTAATAAACACCTGATTTGTATATTCCCTTGTGTCGATTTGTGGATTTTTGGGATGTGACCCAATCAGAATAATCACTTGCATTGCTCTCCCGCACGGAACTGCAGCTCTATATTCTAGACATCCCATTCTTTTATTAAAGCAAAGCACTATGGGTAAATAAAGTAAAGAACATTAAGACTGTGTTAAGTTTGAGATATTTAAATATGCATAAGCCACCATCTAGGCTACTTAAATATGCACTAATTTGCATACATTTCCAGAAAAGAAATGTGAACATTTGGATCAAGCCAAGTTCAAAAAAATTCATTTTGTAGAGAGAATGTGTTTTTATCACCCCACAACTCGGGAATGACATAACTCGCTCTGGAAGATCCTGAGCAAACGCCTCCCTGTAACCCTTCAGGATACAGATGGGAATATGCACAGTCTAGATCAATTAGCACGTGTGTGTGTGTGTGTGTGATCTGCTTATGAACAAACGGATGGGAATAAAGCGGATCTGCTGCATGCAGGAGGAACACACACGTGTTAAAGGCTGCTTTCTCAAAATATGATAACTGAAATCTGAATAGGATCATTTTGGATATTTATAATATA
>CM031949.1:26862805-26897805 GCA_018749465.1 Paracanthobrama guichenoti
CACCCTGATGTGGCGAAGCAGCTCAATAATCTGGCGCTGTTGTGTCAGAATCAGGGCAAGTATGAGGAAGTGGAGTATTATTACCGCCGTGCGCTCGAGATCTACGAGAACAAACTGGGCGCCGACGACCCCAACGTGGCCAAGACCAAAAACAACCTGGTGAGGAGAGCTAGCCAAACATTGTATGTTGAAATGCTCAACTTTGTTTTTTAATGATATTCAATGTGTTGTGATATTTATATTTTTGTTGTGATCTTTCTTCGTGGTAATCCAAATGAATCATTGAATCAGAGTTTAATTGAAATGGACTGATTCACAGAAATGAATCTCAACATCTACTATGAGTTGTTTGTCTTTTAGTATGAATATGTTAGGCTCACTGTTATCTATAAGCTAGTGTTGCTGCACAACAATGACAAAATTCACATTAGAAGATATAAGCGCTCCAAACTCACTTCTGCCAACAAGGATCAGTGATTTTGATGACATCATTCTGCACTTCAGCTTCTCATCAGATTTTCTGTCCAATCAAACACTCTAGAATCTGAAGCCCCGGCCCCTACATTATTAACAGACGCTGTGGCTGAAATCGGTCACTTGTTCATATAGTTATTATTTTCTACATAGTGCACTATGTAGGGGATATAGAGTGATTCAGACACTGCACTATATAGGGGATATAGAGTGATTCAGACACTGCACTATATAGGGGATAGGGAATGAACAGACACTGCACTATATAGGGGATAGGGAATGAACAGACACTGCACTATATAGGGGTAGTGAGCGATTCAGCCAGTGCACTATATAGGGGATGGGGACGATTCAGACAGTGCATTATATAGGGATAGGGAGGGAGCGATTCAGACAGTGCACTATATAGGGGATAGGGAACGATTCAGACAGTGCACTATATAGGGGATAGGGAATGAACAGACACTGCACTATATAGGGGATAGGGAATGAACAGACACTGCACTATATAGGGGGTAGTGAACGATTCAGCCAGTGCACTATATAGGGGATGGGGAACGATTCAGACAGTGCATTATATAGGGATAGGGAACGATTCAGACAGTGCACTATATGGGGATAGAGAATGAATATAGGGACACTATATAGGGGAGGAGCGATTCAGACACAGTGCACTATATAGGGATAGGGAATGATTCAGACACTGCACTATATATAGGGATAGGGAACGATTCAGACAGTGCACTATATGAGGGGATAGGGAACGATTCAGACACTGCACTATATAGGGATAGGGAATGAACAGACACTGCACTATATATAGGGATAGGGGGGCGATTCAGACAGTGCACTATATAGGGGGATGGGGAATGAACAGACACTGCACTATATAGGGGATGGGGAACGATTCAGACAGTGCACTATATAGGGGATAGGGAACGATTCAGACACTGCACTATATAGGGGATAGGGAATGAACAGACACTGCACTATATAGGGGATAGGGAACGATTCAGATACTGCACTATATAGGGGATCAGGAATGAACAGACACTGCACTATATAGGGGATGATTCAGGATTCAGACAGTGCACTATATAGGGGATAGGGAATGATTCAGACACTGCACTATATAGGGGATAGGGAATGAACAGACACTGCACTATATAGGGGATAGGGAACGATTCAGACAGTGCACTATATAGGGGATAGGGGAATGAACAGACACTGCACTATATAGGGATGGGATAGGACTGATTCAGACAGTGCACTATATATTCAGACGATAGGGATAGGGGGAACGATTCAGACACTGCACTATATGGGGATAGGGAATGAACAGACACTGCACTATATAGGGGATAGGGAACGATTCAGACACTGCACTATATAGGGGATAGGGAACGATTCAGACACTGCACTATATAGGGGATAGGGAATGAACAGACACTGCACTATATAGGGGATAGGGAATTATTCAGACAGTGTAAACATGCTTTACATCGGGGTGAATGAAGTCTCGTTTCACGTTAGTGAACTGCCGCAGCTCCAGTCCAGAGACACAGAGCGGATCATGTGATCGAGTCGGCACAGATCAGAAAAACGTATAGACTCATTTGAATTCTGCACAGAATGCTGTAAAATGCATTTTAAAGCGATATGTTGGAGATCTGGAGGAGAAACGGTTTGAGATTAGGAGGTAGCTGTGGCTTTACCGAGCTGTGATATAAACTAAACTCTATTGGCTGTTTTAAGATAGGGGAGGAGCTGTTCGATAAGTCCCGCCCTGTCTTCCTGTTTTAGGGGAAATTACATCAACACATTGAATAATGCTGCACGTTTCAAGGCACTTCCGTTAAAGGCCAAATAAAAAGCATATTAAGATAACTGTAATGAATTATTGGCAACAAAATATAGAATATATTACTTGCACAAGAAGAGAGAATTCTCAGCACAAAATATGAACAAATAAGAGGAGGTTTTCTATGTTGAGAGCAAACAGAATAAATCTGTACTTCCCATTTATATTGCTAATATATCATGTGACATTCAAGGTCAATAAAGATCATTATCATCTTTTGTCTGAGAAACTGCAGACGCAGTCGTCAGAGAACAAGCCCTCTGGGTGAATTTTGATGCGAAGCCCGAGAGCGTTATTCTGCCTGAAGCTCATCGATCGTGATCTTGTTTCCTCCACAGGCGACGTGTTATCTGAAACAGGGCAAATTCAAAGACGCCGAGACGCTTTACAAGGAGATTCTGACCCGCGCGCATGAGAAAGAGTTTGGATCGGTCAACAGTACGTACTTCTCATGAAACACATTTCAGGAAGATGTTTTAAATGTTGCTTTAATTATGCATGCCTGGAAATCCATCAAAGAGTCTTATTTTATGTAAATTATGTTTTTCTAAGAATGGATTGGGTTTTTTTTTAATCTTCATTAACAGTTTTTGTCAGGATGAAATGGTGAGCGAATCACAGTGAGGTGTTTGATCTTGCAGAGGTTTTGTCTAATCTTGTTCACTGTGGCCATCAGTTGTACATCGCAGCTCTTTAAGCCAATCAGACGCTTACAGGATTATCAAACATCCACTTGCTGTTCCTAAAAGCTTTAACAAGCTAATTATTGTAAATAAAAGGAGACTAGCCACTCAGTATCTGATGTCAATGGAAAATAAAATGCTAGAAACATACAAAAGCATTTAATAATATTGAAGAAATCACAAAAAAAGTCTGTTTTTGCAATATTGCTCATAATGACATTTTTCCCCTTAGATGATAACAAGCCAATCTGGATGCATGCAGAGGAGCGAGAGGAGAGCAAGGTATTATAGGCTTTCTTATATTCTTTTAACCATTTAACCAATTGTCATATTTTTGCTATCAATTCATTTTATTAGAACATATATTTATACTTTGTAGAGATGAAAATAACCCTGCAAACTATGTAAAACCAGTTTGTCTGATGGTCATTTCAGGGGAAGAGGAAGGACTCGGGTCCATACGGAGAGTACGGCAGCTGGTACAAAGCCTGCAAAGTGGACAGGTGAGTGTGCAGGTTCCCTCAGAGGATTATGGGTATCAAAGTGTGGAGGAGTCAATGGCTGCAGTGTTTTTTTTTTGTGGTTTTATTTTTAACATTCACATACCCCAGTGCACAGCATAAATGATGAACTCACATACTCGCATACACTATATTGCCAAAAGTTTTGGGACGTCTGCCTTTATATGCACATGACCATCCCATTCTTAATCCGTAGGGTTTAATATGGAGCTGGCCCACCCTTTGCAGCTACAACAGCTTCAACTCTTCTGGGAAGGCTTTCCACAGGGTTTAGGAGTGTGTTTATGGGAATTTTTGACCATTCTTCTAGAAGTGCATTTGTGAGGTCAGGCACTGATGTTGGACGAGAAGGCCTGGCTCTCAGTCTCCGCTCTAATTCATCCCAAAGGTGTTCTGTCGGGTTGAGGTCAGGACTCTGTGCAGGCCAGTCAAGTTCCTCCACACCAAACTCGCTCATCCATGTCTTTATGGACCGACGCTTTGTGCACTGGTGCGCAGTCATGTTGGAACAGGAAGGGGCCATCCCCAAGCTGTTCCCACAAAGTTGGGAGCATGAAATTGTCCAAAATGTCTTGGTATGCCGAAGCATTAAGAGTTCCTTTCACTGGAACTGAGGGGCCAAGCCCAAACCCTGAAAAACAACCCCACACCATAATCCCCCCTCCACCAAACTTTACACTTGGCACAATGCAGTCAGGCAAGTCCCGTTCTCCTGGCAACCGCCAAACCCAGACTCGTGATTGGTCACTCCAGAGAACACGTCTCCACTGCTCTAGAGTCCAGTGGTGGTGTGCTTTACACCACTGCATCCCACACTTTGCATTGCACTTGGTGATGTAAGGCTTGGATGAGCTGCTCGGCCATGGAAACCCATTCCATGAAGCTCTCTACACACTGTTCTTGAGCTCATCTGAAGGCCACAGAAGTTTGGAGGTCTGTAGCTGTTGACTCTGCATAAAGTTGGTGACTTATGTGCGCCTCAGCATGCGCTGACCCCGCTCTGTGATTTTACGTGGTCTACCACTTCGTGGCTGAGTCGCTGTTGTTCCCAGTTGCTTCCACTTTGTTATAATCCCACTAACAGTTGACTGTGAAATTTCCTCACTACTAAATATTCCACAAATGGACTTATTGCACAGGTGGCAACCCATCACGGTACCACGCTTGAGTTCACTGCGCTCCTGAGAGTGACCCATTCTTTCACAAATGTTTGTAGAAGCGTCTGCATGCCTAGTGCTTGATTGTATACACCTGTGGCCATGAAGTGATTTAGAAAACCTGAACTCAATGATTTGGAGGGGTGTCCCAATACTTTTGGCTATATAGTGTATGTTACTGGCCAAGCTCTTCCAGTGCACACAGATTTGTTCTCCGGTTCTTTGGTCCGGCCTCAATCATCTTTTCGTTGCAGTGCCTAAATGTTTTTTATGTGTTTTCAATGTTTTCGAAAGTGTTTAGATGCCTATTTATTGTGATTAAAAATCGGCATAAGCCACGTTTTACTACGATTATGCATGCTGTGATTATGAGCTTAATCGCATCAACTTGATCAAAATATTGTGTTTATTACATGAGGCGAAGTTTAATCACAATATTGCCTAAATCTAATTAAAATGGCATTATGAGGGTGCATGTAAACGTAGTCAGCGTTTCTTCTGTTGAATGTGTCTGGATGTTTCTCTCATGCAGCCCCACTGTGAACACCACGCTGAAGAGTCTGGGCGCTCTCTACCGCAGGCAGGGCAAACTGGAGGCTGCCGAGACGCTGGAAGAATGTGCGACCAAGAACCGCAAACAGGTACAAACACACACACACACACACATGGATTTCCTACCTGATGCTTGACTTCTGAGATGGAGTTCCTGTGCAAATGACTCATACAGGAAGAGGTGCTTTGTGAGAGTTAAGAATACCTCAATGACTCTTTATTTTTCTTACATGTTTAGATGTAATACCTATAGTGTACTTGTTTATATGTATTTGTATTATATTATTTGGAATGCATTTTCAATTGTTAGGTGAGGAATATAACTAATAATACATATATAATACATATAAATATAGAAATGCATATAAATATGCAAGCAGCCATTAAGGGGTCAAGCACAAAGAAGGCACAAAAAGTCATGCCAGCATGGCTGGGCGCATCAGACCAACTGTAACAATGAGCAATTAAAGACATATTAATACAAGATCATTTCAGTAAAAATTGTAAATGCATTCACTGGTGATATGATTTAATGGTTAATCACTTTCGACTAATAACTGGCACTGTGAATAAATTGATGTGGTGTGGTCAGAGTAAAGTGACAATGGCATGTGCAAAGTCTTGTCAGTAAGTCAAAGCCAACATATTTGTTGATGCGGTATACCAAAACGGTTTTGTCTATTGACATGAAATCCATAACTTTTTGCTGGCATGGTCTAAAGATGATACGATTTGATTTTTTTGGTGTATATCGGACAAATAGTCTAGGATAAGTCAGAAAAGGAATTTTTTTTTTTTTTTTTTTTTTTTTTTTTAAGAAAATCAAAATGGTGGACAGGAAGTTCAGCAAACTATGGCATGACCCATGGAGTCTATTAAGACCAGTTTCATTACAATAGGTTGATTTAATCAAATGTTATTAGCATTTTTGGACATTTTTTTTTGACCATGACTTTTGACCATAAGGTGGCACTGTTCCGAAAGTTTGAATACCTTCAGGGCATGGTGCCAAAAACACGTACCAAGTTTCGTAATGATATGCCAATGCGTTCTTAAAATATAGCATTTTATGTCACAATTCAAAATGGCCGACATGGTAAAATTAGGTATCGTGCGACACAGCATGCACTGAATCTAAAGAGATATCTCCTGAGCACTAGGTGGCACTGTGCCGAAACTGTGCAGGTACCCTCAGGTCATGGTTGTCGTAACACACACCGAGTTTGGTCAGAATACTCTAAAGCGGTGCGGAGATATAGCTTCACGTTCATTTTGGTGTGCTCTTCGTCAGATTCATTCGCACGTTGTTTGAGAACGGTTTGACAAATCAACTTGATGTCCTTACATTTTTGTCTGCATGGTCTGAAGATGTTCTGGTTCAATTTTTGTGAAAATTGTAGCAACAGCCTTGAAAGAGTTGGAAAAAGTAGGTTTTTCAGAAAATTCTAAATGGCGGAAAAGTTTTCATTGCTGAAAATGGCGTCATTTTTAGCCCTTATGTTTCAAAAGTTATTAGGATAAACGTGAGTGAAACTTTGGACAGTTGGTGGCGCTAGAGGTTAATGGTCAGACTGTCCTCCTATCTGTGTGCCAAATTACATAACTTTCCCACAAACGGTTCTATGGACTGCCATAGGCTCAAGAGCAGAAGAAGAAGAACACTAACGATTACCACACACCTTCATGCCTGGCCCCCAGTTATGTTGATGAATGTTTTTAGCCGTGTCATTTTCTCCTGCCCAGGGGCTGCAGATGAAATTTAGCTCTGTAGGTAATTCTGGGGCTGTTATTTTAGTAACATTTATTTAATTTCACGCAATAAAAACGTTAAGCTTCAGTGAACTATGACAACCCTAGAAATATCACACCAGTGCAAAAGCTAATAAAGTCCCCTCGCTGGCAGGGTATCGATGCGATCAATCAGAGTAAAGTGGTGGAGCTGCTGAAGGACGGAGGCTGTGCTGGAGGGGACAGACGTCAGAGCCGGGACGGAGTAAACGGCCCCGGAGGAACCCGAGGAGACTGTGATGGTGACGAAGCCGAGTGGAGTGGGGTCAGTGAAGCTTTAATCCTTTGTTTGTGTATTAATATACTTGTTTATTGTAATGCATATTAAAATGTAATGTATTCCTGTGATCAAAGCTGAATTTATCATCATTACTCCAGTCTTCAGTGTCACATGATCCTTCACAAATCATTCTCATATGAGGATCTGATGCTCAGTTCTTATTATTATTATTGATTCTCAAGTGTTAATGTCTAATAGTTGTTAGTAGCTATTAAGTTTAATGATAGTGAAAAGCTAATAAAGGCAAATTTTAAATGAATCAATACACCAATCCGTCCTCCAGAGGGTGTTTTTGTCTTACCCTGATTCACTATGGTAGTTTGTTTTAGACCTGTTGGGATGCTTTCCACGTGATACTGCGTACGTCACTCGCCCGCGTGTCTTGTCATATCCGTAAACCGAGCGATGTAGTCAAGCAAAAAGCTAATCATATTAATTCCTGTTGTGTCTGACGATGTAAAGAGCGATACCATCGTGCAGCTTTTACAGTAACTTGTTAATTTTAATGTGTTTGATTTAAAGACCGTAATGCATGGTTATTATTAGTATATTATATTATATAGTGATTATTCAAATAAGATTGAATGTTTGTCAGGAGCTGATTAGAGATGCAGTGTTGAGAAAACGCTTCTTAAAAGTGAAATGATTTCTGTAAGTCCAGTGATCAAATGCTGTGTTTTGCTCAGTTTTCAGTGATGGTCACATGACGAGTGGCTGTGTGTGCGATTCCACAAACCTGGAAGAGCTTCTGAACGGAAATAAGGAAGATTTAAAAAAAAGTAGTAGTAGGGAGAATAAATTAATTATGAATAATTTACTGCCATTGTGAGAATATGTAATCAATAAAAAAAAATGAACTGTAGTCTGATTAGCATTTTAAAATGTTATCCAATTATATTAGTACTTAATTTTTGGAATCTGCAGCTACATGTATTCAGTTACTGCCCTGCACTTCCAGATCATAGTTTGAGATCCTCTAGCGCTAATTCTTCTGCTTGTGAGCACTTTGAGTTGCATTTCATGTATGAAAAGTGCTATATATTATTTTGAAGTTGATCATGTTTTCTGGGCACAGGATGGCAACGGCGCCCTGCGCAGGAGCGGCTCGTTCGGGAAGATTCGTGAAGCCCTGCGCCGCAGCAGTGAGATGCTGGTGAAGAAACTGCAGGGCAGCGGCCCACAGGAGCCACGCAACCCCGGGTGAGATTAAACCACAACACTTCAGGGATGATGTTCTCCAGAGCATCTGACACACACACACACACACACACTGCTCTGATATGATCCTGTAACTGCTGTTTTTGTTTGGTTCAAAAGGATGAAGAGGGCAAGCTCCTTAAATTTCCTCAACAAGAGTGCAGAAGAAACCTCACAGGTGTGATTTCATGTGTGCATACACTTATTTATATATTTTGAAATAAATGAATTATGTTATTCTCACTCTCCCCTATAATGAGTGGACTCACCCCCTATTGCTGATTGGCTCACTCTCCTCCCCTATAATGAGTGGACTCGCCCCCTATTGCTGATTGGCTCACTCTCCTCCCCTATAATGAGTGGACTCGCCCCCTATTGCTGATTGGCTCACTCTCCTCCCCTATAATGAGTGGACTCGCCCCCTATTGCTGATTGGCTCACTCTCCTCCCCTATAATGAGTGGACTCGCCCCTATTGCTGATTGGCTCACTCTCCTCCCCTATAATGAGTGGACTCGCCCCTATTGCTGATTGGCTCACTCTCCTCCCCTATAATGAGTGGACTCGCCCCTATTGCTGATTGGCTCACTCTCCTCCCCTATAATGAGTGGACTCGCCCCTATTGCTGATTGGCTCACTCTCCTCCCCTATAATGAGTGGACTCGCCCCTATTGCTGATTGGCTCACTCTCCTCCCCTATAATGAGTGGACTCGCCCCTATTGCTGATTGGCTCACTCTCCTCCCCTATAATGAGTGGACTCGCCCCCCCTATTGCTGATTGGCTCACTCTCCTCCCCTATAATGAGTGGACTCGCCCCTATTGCTGATTGGCTCACTCTCCTCCCCTATAATGAGTGGACTCGCCCCTATTGCTGATTGGCTCACTCTCCTCCCCTATAATGAGTGGACTCGCCCCTATTGCTTATTGGCTCACTCTCCTCCCCTATAATGAGTGGACTCGCCCCTATTGCTTATTGGCTCATTCTCCTCCCCTATAATGAGTGGACTCGCCTCATTGCTGATTGGCTCACTCTCCTCCCCTATAATGAGTGGACTCGCCCCTATTGCTGATTGGCTCTCTCCTCCCCTATAATGAGTGGACTCGCCCTCATTGCTGATTGGCTCACTCTCCTCCCCTATAATGAGTGGACTCGCCCCTATTGCTGATTGGCTCACTCTCCTCCCCTATAATGAGTGGACTCGCCCCCTATTGCTGATTGGCTCACTCTCCTCCCCTATAATGAGTGGACTCACCCCCTATTGCTGATTGGCTCACTCTCCTCCTCTATAATGAGTGGACTCACCCCCTATTGCTTATTGGCTCATTCTCCTCCCCTATAATGAGTGGACTCGCCCCCTATTGCTGATTGGCTCACTCTCCTCCTCTATAATGAGTGGACTCGCCCCCTATTGCTGATTGGCTCACTCTCCTCCTCTATAATGAGTGGACTCACCCCCTATTGCTGATTGGCTCACTCTCCTCCCCTATAATGAGTGGACTCACCCCCTATTGCTTATTGGCTCATTCTCCTCCCCTATAATGAGTGGACTCACCCCCTATTGCTGATTGGCTCATTCTCCTCCCCTATAATGAGTGGACTCACCCCCTATTGCTTATTGGCTCATTCTCCTCCCCTATAATGAGTGGACTCGCCCCCTATTGCTGATTGGCTCACTCTCCCCTATAATGAGTAGACACGCCCCCTACTGCTAATTGTCTACAAGAGTGTTGTGCTGCTTAGTCCGATCCACTTTTAACAACATTTTTCAGATATCACTTATTGCACCTTTTAAAATGTATGTGTTTTTCCACTGTATTATGTTACATGATACCAAATGTGTGTGTGTCTCTTCAGGAATCTAACAGCGGCCTGTCAGAATCCAGGGGACTGAGCGCTAGTAATGTGGACCTGACCAGACGCAGCTCTCTGATCAGTTAGAAAACTGCGTCTAGACGTGGAAAAGGCCAAACGGAGAGGCTGTTTGCTACCTACTTGAATCGAAAAATGTCATTAAATGATCCTTACTCAAAACGTTTTCCTAAGAAAAAGGTCTTAAAAGCAAAAATATGTCTTTTAGTTTCACATCGCTTGCATAATCTGGGTTACGTCCATCTGCTTTGCCATTAGCCACACGAATGCAAATATAAAAGAGATAACGCAATGTAGCACGCTATCACCTACTAGACCACAGGCAGACGATCTGCTCTAGACGCATTCAGTGGTAAAATGACGTCATAGCATGGCATCAAAATTGCGTAGTTTAGCATACAACGATAAAGTAATACTGTCTGTACAAAGCATATATTTTCGCTGGGATTGCCGATATGGGTTTGCCATTTAGAAAACTCCTTTCACAAAACAACCTCACCAAGTTGAAATGGTGCGAAAACTATATTGCACTTACGGAAAATATGAACGTAGAGGTCAGAGACGGACGAGCACCGACTGGTACGACCTCACTTTTGCCTTCTGAGTTTTATGTATATAATGATTTAAATTATTTAAGGTTTTGTTTTGCAAAATTAGCGCACAAGGATTTCGTTTACACTGTAGGTGGATATTTGTCCTGGAGCGACTGGAAAACCTGTTGAACGGTACAGTGAAGGATTCTGCTTTATAATCCGAAGGCCGATTTGAGGTAGAGCTCTTATTAGGGGTTCGGGGCAAATCTAGAATCATAATTCAAACGCTCAGTTGTTTTTATCTGAAGAAGCCCATCGGTCTGTCCTAGATCTGATGAGGTGGTGGAAAAGGACAAATTTTCCATCAGCTTATAATGTGACGTGTTTTTCATTTTACATGATCGTCCAGCCGCCAGAACAACATATGAATCATAGCTGTGTCTAAAACAGACAATTCCACCTGTTTTTGTTTTATCTTGTCCATTTCATGTTGATTTAATTATTAAATATCCTTACAGGAACAACACATGTCTTTGTGTACATAAGCGTTTGAGCCTTTATGTGACTCTGTTACCCTTTTTATCGTTGATTTAAGATGTGTGTGTGTTTGATATTGAGTTTCTTTGAGTGATTTTTCTTCTGTGTTCATCAGAGCGATGATTATGATGATGATCTCTGAATGCACAGACGACACTAGCTTTTGGATCCAGCCATACAAGCGGGCGAATCTCATGAATAAATGTGACTCATATTTCACCTAAAATCATATGCAATTATATTTTGCATAAAGACAATAGGACCACCATCTTTGCATTGTCACATTGTCATCACAATTAAGCACATTTCACCCCCAAATTCTTCTGACTGTATTGATTTACTGCCATAAATCAGGCAGGACAACAAATGCTACCATAATGAATAATTCATCATTGAAATATAGCAGTTATTTCACATTGTGCAGTAATTTTGTATAAGAATTTAAATTAATTGTGCTTAATGTCACAATGCTAAAGATCTTAATAGTCTTCAAATAAATAAAAATCTCATCTCAAATTTCACTTTTTCTTTTCTTATGGTTTTCGGGTGAAATATAATCTAGGCATGTTTTTGCTTAGTTTTGTGAGATTTACTCCAACAGAATGTATTGCAAGATGTTACCAATGTGTTTATTTTAATTGCGTTTTGTTAAGATGAACAAAAATACGTGCTCTAGAAAGAGCTTGAGTGAAGAGAGGAGCGATGGAGAAATGAAGGAATTGGAGCTAAAGATACGAATGTCACCATTGATTGTAAAATACTAATTTTTAAAACTACAAAAACACACACTTGTTTATTCTCACACATGTTTACACCACATATGAATGTGAACCCACCTTTGGCTGTCCTGTTTGTCATGATTACTGATGATTTGTGATGCCTTCCTCTCTCCACATGTAATGTACGCCTCACTGGTTAGATTGTGCTGCAGTTACACAAGATGCCCTGCACTGATCTCTGAACAGCGCCCCCTGTCTTGATCAGAAATCGTAGTGTTGTAGAAGAAACCCTTTGTACCCAGATCAGCTGTGAAGGGAAACGTCTACCAGCTCTGTAGAATGTAGCCGCGCCGCCCACGTCCTTCCTCAGAGATGCGTTTCACTCGTGAAGGGGCCAGCCACATGTATGTTTTAATAAACGGTTCAGAATAAACTGCTTTTCAAACCAAATCAATGTGTCCGTGTGTCTTTATTAAGCTAGCTTGACAGTTTAAAGATGCTTTGAAGAATATTGGTAACCAGACAGTTGATGGGCCCCACTGACTTCCATAGGGGAATAAAATACTGTGGAAGTCAATGGCTACACGTCAGCTGTCTGGTTTTCTTTTGTGTAGAAGAAAGAAACTGATACAGGTTTTGAACTACATGAGGGTAAATGATGACAGAATTTTCACTATGGGTGAACTAACCCTTTAAAGCATATCCGTCTGCCTGTCCAAATATATACAACACTAAATATTGTGTGTACATAGTGATTATCATAAATACACAGATCAGGCATATCATTATCACGTGATATCGAAGTGATTATCTCTTGATCACGGCTCCTGTTAGTGGGTGGGATATATTAGGCAGCAAGTGAACATTTTGTCCTCAGAGTTGATGTGTTAGAAGCAGGAAAAATGGGCAAGCGTAAGGATTTGAGCGAGTTTGACAAGGGCCAAATTGTGATGGCTAGATGACCATCTCTGGTGGGGTGTTCCCGGTCTGCAGTGGTCAGGATCTATCAAAAGTGCTCCAAGGAAGGAACAATGGAGAACCGGCCACTGGGTCATGGGCGGCCAAGGCTCATTGATGCACGTGGGGAGTGAAGGCTGGCCCGTGTGGTCCGATCAAACAGACGAGCTACTGGAGCGCGTGCGTGTGCGTCGCTTACCTGGAGAACACATGGCACCAGGATGCATTATGGGAAGAAGGCGAGCCGGCGGAGGCAGTGTGATGCTTTTGGGCAATGTTCTGCTGGGAAACCTTGGGTCCTGCAATCCATGTGGATGTTACTTTGACACGTACCACCTACCTAAGCATTGTTGCAGACCATGTACACCATGAAACGGTATTCCCTGGTGAACAAGTCAAGTCAACAAACAAGTCCGATCCATGGAGGCCCCACCTCGCAACTTACAGGACTTAAAGGATCTGCTGCTAACATCTTTGTGTCAGATACCACAGCACACCTTCAGGGGTCTAGTGGAGTCCATGCATCGATGGGTCAGGGCTGTTATGGCAGACAAATGAGGGACCAACACAATATTAGGAAGGTGGTCACAATGTTATGCCTGATCGGTGTATATAACAGTATATATTGAGTATGGTGTGTATTTTCTGTGTCCATTTATCCATCTATCTATCTATAACACAAGGTAAATATTTTGGGGGAGTAAATTTAGGCTATGTAATGACAACGATGTAATAAAAACAAAAAAGTTTTTCCTGTACAGACAACATTATCAAAACGTTCCCCATTCACACGGATCAGCAAAAATATCTAAAAGCGCTGTGTTCTGCTGCCAGGCCAGTTGATGGCGATGTCACTTTGTAAAGAAACACTACACGCCTATAGATAGACTGAACACGTGATGCGCATGGACTCACAGTTTTCACAAATTCACGTTTTTTTGTAGTTTACACGGAGACGATAACGGTACCGTTTTTCAAAAACGTTGAATCCCTTTTACAAAAGTTTGCATTTCAGGCCCCCAAAACGCTGTTGTATAACACATAAAACGTTTTCAGTTTTTATTTGAGAACGGTGTCGCGTAAACGGACCCCGTGTTACATTCACTACTGGAGCAGCACCTGGCTCGTTTGGTTTGTTTAGGCATATGTAAACACGCCAGTTGCACTCAGATCCGCGACAAAACAATCGCTCCAAGATCGCCTGAGCGAGGTGGTCCCGGCCCGACTGAAAACCATCTCTGGAGAAAGCAGTCCGACCCAATGATCATAATTCATAACGGCAAATGTATTATATAAAAAGCAGCACTAATGTAAGCACATTAGTTATTGCAGTTGAAAACCAAAGACCGCCTCTTCATCTTTAATTGCTCTTCTCCATGCATTGCAAAAATGCGGTCCGAAGCCTTGCTTCCCACTCTAACTGCATTATATAGGCTATATAATAATGCAGGGAAGACGGCTACATATTCGTATAGTGTTTGCGTGTGTCTGTCAACACATAGAACACTTACAGATAAGCCCCAATAGCGAATCATCTTGATGGATGATGCAGAGGAAACTAATAAGAGGACAGTTTTACTCGCATGTGACTTGCATAAACACATTTTGGTACGCTTTGAAATGTTGCCTTGAGAAAGCGAACCGAACCAAGAGGAAAGTGCAACATTGTAACAAATTAAGTCCCTGTTTCGGAACAAAGCAAACAATATACAGGTCTGAAAATGCCCTAAGGGTCCGTTTACAACTAAAAACGGAAAAAAATGGAATGCGCTTTGACCGTTCATTTACATGACAACTGCGTTTTGAGGGCCCGAAAACACAAACTTTTGAAAATGGGAAGTTTTTGAAGACAATACTGTAATCCTCTTCCATGTAAACTCCAAAAAAGGTCATCCGTATCAGTCTATAGGTCTATAGGTGTTGCTTTACAAATTGGCATCGTCATCTACTGGCCTGGCAGCAGAACACAGCGTTTTGATCGTTTTCACGGATCCATGTGAACGGGGATCGTTTTGACAACGCTGTTGTCTCTACAGGAAAATCTCAGAGGAAAAGCTTTTCCGTTTTTAGTACATCATTGCCAAGTTTGAGAGTAATGATATTGTGAGCATTAGATCACCTGACTTTGATAGTCAACAACTGGGGCAATTGTTTGTTTTAAAGGGTTTGTTTTAAAATCGGTGTTTGGCATTGGATCTCTGTGCAGCACATGACACACAGTTCAGTGATTTAATGCACATTTGCACAGCATTAAACTGACATTAGTCCCTTTGTACACCAAAGCGATATTGACCCCTGCACTGCCATATTTGCTTTCAGTTTCCAACCGCTTTAAAGTTCATCAGATAACATTTGGTGGGCAGCTCTGTAGACCCACTCATGTCACATGCAGAAACGCTGAAGTTTGAGCGTCAACTTCCTGTCTCTACTGCCTGTCTTTTGACTGCTGAAGCCCTCGCATGAGGAAACCAGAGCAGCGACAGCAGTGTGTGAAACAGGTCGGTGAAATGTGCTAGTTCGAATTCACCAACGTAAAGAAAATGGCTGCCAACACAACCCTACGACCGAAAAGCGTTGACATCAGCAGCCATGTCTTTGGTAAGTTCCTCTTTTGGAGCATGACTATATTAAGGTTTAACCTTTATGTTAACAAAGGCAGGTCAATTCAGTTGATGCCTTAAGCTTGAAGGAGCCTCTTCTTTGCGGCCCGTTTCTTCCTAAGATCTTAAGGACTTTCTGATGATGATACTTTTTAACCATTAGTTATGCACTATAAAACAGTTTTGCAATTACAAGGCAGTTCAAAGAACAGCAAGACTGTGTGCGGGCAAGTCTGAACCGGTGAACGTCGAGTTTAACCTGAGGAGGACCTCTTCTCTTTCTCTCAGGTTCTTTCTCTCTGCTGTCCATGGGGCCCGAATACACAGTGACAGGGCCCATGCGCATCCACTTTCAGATCGGGCTCCTCAAAGAGGAGGTACAGATCCCCGAGGGACGCCTCGGCTTCCAGCAGGCCAAGCATCTCGCAGCAGAAATCATTGAGAGAAAGGTACTGTGCAACCTCAACATTTGATGTTTTGATCAAGCATGTGATGTTAACTTCAGAAATAGTAGGCTAAATTAAATTTACTCCAAACTTGTATGACTTCTACACAACACATGAGCGAATGGGGCAGTCAAGCACTAAAAGCATTGTAAAGGGAGCTTGTGCATTTATAACACATGGGGGGTATTGGTGTTATTGCTTTATTTAAAGGAATTCAATTATTAAAGGATTAAAAGGGATTTAAGGAAATAAAGAAAAAGACATAAGAACGGTAAAAGTTATTAAGTTATACTATTTGCAAATAATATATTTAAAAATATATATATGCACACGTTTACTCTTATTTTCATCTGCCTAATATGTAAAAATCCAAAACGTTTCTTGTCTTGTCAAATGAAGTTATGATTTACATAAATAATGTCATATTTTCAATTCAAAACTGGGAAGTAGTTTGCGTCACTTGATATTACTGTTGGTCGCTGAACGTTTTTATCGTAAAACAGTTGTCAAATATTAAATGTTTAGCTTACATCTTACGACGCACTCTTTCACTGCTGTAACTAAAGTGTCGCGTTGGAATTCGCACTAACAGTAAGCCCCGCCTTCTTTGATTTGATTGGCCATCTCACTCATTCTGACAGTGACGAGCGCTGTTAGACCGCTGAGACAGCCCAACCTAAAAATTTTACATTTTACTTTTGTCTTCCTAGCAACAAAGAGTGGTGTGTAATGCAGAGCAGCATCAAGAATATCAAATATTGACGGGGGACAATTTAGCAATTTCTAATTATTCGGGGGGGGGACTTGACTTGTCCCCCTCAATGTCTATGGTTGTTACGGCCCTGATTTATAATACAAGACTTGAGGCCCGTTCACATCAAGAACGATAGCTATATTAGCGTCCACCAGCGGACGTGATTGTCTGTCGCTTCAAATACTCAAACTCGTGACAGCAGGATTGACTCTGATTGGCTGTTTTTATAGTTATAAATAAAATCCTTCTGAAAGTGATTTTATTTACTTAACCGTTAAAAACATACGCTCTATATAGTATGAATATGGGTGGTATGCATGAAATCTGTACATACTATATCTGTCGCGTGATCTACCAGCGTCACTTCACCTCCATTCAGCTCTCCCGTGGCCTCATGGGATAGTAAAGTGTCCATTGAATGCACATTTCTGAATCTCACCGGTAGTAGTAGGTCATCCAGGGATTTTTCGCCCACTGTTTTTCGAAGACTTTGTATTTGGACATACTACGTACTGTTTTTCGCATACTGTAAAGTAGGGAAGTATTCGATTTCGGACGCAGTTTAACAGTTGGAGGGGATGTTCTACCCAAGCCTTCAGACTGACGTTATCTGAGAAGGAAGGCCATTCCAGAGGGGAAGTACATTTTCAGATTTTGATTAAAGATTAGGAAGATTAACGTGCATGAATTAATTGTTTACCACAAGACTAGTGTGCACTAACAAAATAAATAGGGTAAATTTTGCTTTCATGCTGACTTTAACCGTTGCGCTCAAGTCTCGAGGCATTCTCAAAATACGGCTCATTTTAAAAGCTAAAAAAAACATTCTCTAACCCAATGGTTAAAGACGTCCATCTAGCGCGTTTACACTAGCAAACAGTGGAAAAGTAGCAGTGAATGGGAAAAATGCATTTTGTGTATTTGTGTAAGTCATGTCAGTAAGACCGTATTTGCGATAAACCCCAACACAATGTCGTAAATACGCTTGGGGTTTTCTTTAAGCCCCGATACGAGTTGGGGGTGAACTTTTTGTGTAATTTATGCTGCCTTCACGTGGAATAACCCTTACGAAAATGAACCATGGTTTTACTACAAATAAAACCAAAAAACCATGGTTAATGTAGTTAAACCATGGTAACCACAGATTAACCATGGTTTTGCTACTCTATCTATAGTTTAACCATGGTATTTGTGGTAAAACTGTGGTTGTATAAATGGTAATCAATTAGCTAAAAAAAACATGGTTACTATACTTTTACTATGATAAAACCATGGTTATTTTTCGTAAGGGAATCTGGTTAAAAAATTGGGCATGAACGCCCCCTCAAGTGAAAATTTGAATTGAATGAGCTCAGAAGTGGGAAGTTGGGACATTTCCGATAGCACGTGAAGGCGGCATTAGAGAAGGCACTCCGCCATCTTGCACCGACGAATGACTGAACGCATATGACGCCGTAAACACGACTTCCCAACTCGTAAAAACGAACTTTACAGGATGGCTGAATCCGAAATCACTCCCTAAACCACCTTCCCTTACGAAAAATAACCATGGTTTTATTGTAGTAAAAGTGTAGTAACCATGGTTTTTTGGCTAATTGATTACCATTTATATAACCACTGTTTTACCACATATACCATGGTTAAACTATGGTTAGAGTAGCAAAACCATGGTTAATTTGTGGTTACCATGGTTTAACTACAATAACCGTGGTTTTTTGGTTTTATTTGTAGTAAAACCATGGTTCATTTTCGTAAGGGTTATTCACTATACCCTACGTTAGTCCACTAATACTTAGTCACTTGAATGAGTGAATGAAAACGAATGCGTGAATTCGGACAGCCGTTGAGCGTACATCGGCTGTACACTCGTTATTGCGGTGCATTGTGGGATTTAATGAGTGCACTCAATAATGTCCACTATGGTTTCGGACACCACTACAAATGGCTGTCCCCTCAAATAGTGCCATATTATCTTCTTGAACGCACCCTTAGTTACAGCTGCTGGGCAACCGACATCCAATCACGTGCCTCACATTCACACGCTGTAGTAGACAGTCACGGAAATCGCTGTTTCAGCTTTTGAGGGGAAAAATGTCGAATTGTGAGAGAACGCGACAGTTGGAGTTTCATTCTTACCTTTATAGTCTGAAAAGTCGTACCCTACTGCAATGTGAGGATGCAAATGATACAGCCTTTATGTAAACAAGTCGCGCGCGGTGTTCGTCCAATCAGTGACATTGACACCGCAAATAAGAACGTTAACCCAGGGTGACGTCATGAATAATTGATGAGAGAAAGGTCATTTTTAGAGCTATGGACCCTTTTCACCGACTGTGATGACGCGTTATAACGGTCATCAATATCGTAAATCCTGCAAAGTTTTTTTTTTTTTTTTATTTTTTTAAATGTATGTACATTTATAACACCAATACTTTGTATTATATTACTTTTGCATCAAATTACAAAAAACAAGTTACGCTGCTGTGACGGTGTTTCTTATACAGCGTCTATGGGAGTGATGGTAAAATTAACATATTTCTCTCTTTTCACTGCCGTTATCAATCTCACTCTATTTTTTCCCTCTTTTTGAAAGTTGTGAGATCACTATTGTGGAGTTTTGCTATTTGAGCAAATGAGGACACACAAAAAATATATATTTAATATAGTCTCTTATTCACCGCTATATAAGTTAACCCAACTATGACGACTTCCGCTCTGAGAAACCCGGAAATGTGAAAAGGGTTTATTCCCGTACATTATTGTGCATTCGTGCCGTGTCAGTAAAACACCCACACTAATAAACACACATTACTGACAATGACTTGAGTCAAGGCTGCTTCCCTAAGTCAAAAGGTCAAGCGCAGACATGCAATCCATACAAACCATTGTGACAGGTGAATGGACCATTGTCTCTCTCTCCAGCAACAAGTACCCTTTTCATAGCCTTTCAGCTTTAAAGAGGAACGTTAGCACGACTCGACCTGCAGATGGCCTTTAGTATCTTCAAAACATTTCCATTTTGAACACTGATTGGTTCATGACAGATTCCTGCAGTCTTGGTTTGCCTTCGACGGGCTGTGAAGTGAATGAACTATCATAATTCAATAATCTGCTAATGTTATCTGTCTATATTGTGTTTTTGAGAATCTTACCATTTTCAGAGACAGATTTTGTCAGGCTGTTCGGGGTGGTTTCTAGGCTGTTGGTATAGGCCTACGTAGACTAGTAATATATGGTAATTGCTTTAGATATAAAAATAATTGTTTTCTCTACAAAGATTCATGAAAGAAGGGGAAGTTACAGAGTGTGTGTGAAGACACCACAAAATTAGGTGCTACTCAAACGTTCACACAAGCACACGCACATCTCAGCCCTCCTTCAGCATCTCTCCCCCTCCGGCCGCCTCTCTGTTTGTCCGCTGTGGTTCACAGTCTCTGCCTGTAACTTTCCAACCACAGGCTCTTCCCCTAGCACACACGAACACAAACACACACACACACACACACACACACACACACACACACACACACACACACACACACACACACACATGCACAGACACCTATTTCTCTGCCTGACCTTCTTATGGTGCAGTTTCCACTGCAGTGGGACAGGATCATCACACACACACTAACCTTTCTTATGGAATGTCCTCCCATATACACACACAAACACCGCTCTCATATAACGTCATTCACACACAACATGCTCATATAGCCTACACGTGTGTTCGGACTGGATTGCTAGCTTAATGCTCACTGCATACTTCACAGTACTTATTTTCTTTTATAAATACTATGTGGAATCATATGCAATGATAACTGTTAGTAGTGCACTACATTTTTACATGATCTCATTACATTGCGTGTTTAATTTCAGTTATCTGTGTCTAAATATAGTGTCTAAACTTAAGTCCAATCACAATCTAGGGAAAATGAATGCCACAACAACAGCAACAAGTGCTCAGTTCGAACCGGACTCAGACAATAATGCCCACAGAGCCAGAGAATATATGCTGTGTGGAGATAGAACGGGTATAGTTTAGTTTAATTCTGGTTTTAACTTATATTGCCATCTTGCTTTTCCACTATTACTACAAGCATGTTGTAGAGGACCCCATCCGAATGATGGCAAAATCTTTACTGATGAATTTTATGAAGTTTATTGTTCATCACACAAAAGATGAAGCGTCTGTTTTCACTCCAGAAAATCACTGTAAATATATAAATATAAACATAGTACAAGAAGTGCACATTAAAGTCTTATCCATAAACACTCTCTCTCCCTTGCATTATGATCAGCATACACAGCGAATTACACAAAAACACTCCTTACAACTAACAGTAAACAAATACATACTGGTATAAACTGGTAAACTTTATATCCATACGGTGACGCATTGCTGCCACATACATGTTATTTTTTTCCACTCAGTTATGTCGTAATAACGAGATGTTATGTCATCAATGCGTTCCAGGCAGGTTTTTGAGCCCGTAAGTTACAACTTCAAACCACGACTCACGACTTTGTAGCGTTCCAGGTTAAAGTCACGACACAAGGAATTGTGGTAATTGTGGTAATAATGACATATGCTGTTAAGGGTTAACAGTTTAGGACCCAAGACCAGTAGTGAAACATGAAGACCAAGAGTCAGGAGTGCAATTAATTCAAGAAAAATTTACTGAAGAATAATTTGCAGTTTCATCAGCAGAAGCCAGCTTCAAGTCTCACAAGGAGTTCGTAGGCCGCGCTCCCTCTCTACCAGTCCCGTCGCCCCATACATACAGTTGTCCCAACAGTTATACTGTTTAAGGTCCATCCACGTCATTACTGCAAGGTGGATGATTCTGATTGGCTCGGAGAAAATTAACAGTCATGGTCAATTTCCACGCATTGTCAGTAAATCAGATGCAGGTGATGTATGTGTCCATAAATCACTTGTTGACGCTTTCACCCCAGAATTAGGCACATAGTGACCTTCCAGATCTGGAGCAGGCGCCAGCTTGCCCAGAACAACAAGTCCACCCCATCTTAGGATGCCCATTGTACACCTTCTCAACACTGATCACAGATACACAGTTTCTCTGAGGTTGGAGTTGATCGAGCTCCAGTTCTGAGCAGAAAGTTCCCCAAAACATACTGATAGCATGTGCTTTCTGTCAGTGAGAGGTACAGACAGTAGTACAGGCAATATTCATCTTCTTTAGGGTTTCAGTAAAAGGAAATGAATAAAATCTAATAAAATATACACTCTAAAAAATGCTGGGTTAAAAACAACCCAAGTTGGGTTGAAAATGGTCCATCAAATCCAAGAATTGGGTTATTTTAACCCAGTAAATGGGTTGTTTTAATCAAATCAAGTCACCTTTATTTATATAGCGCTTTTAACAAGTCCAGTTGTTTCAAAGCAGCTTCACATTGTTAACAGGAAAATAATGCAACAGAATTTGATTCGGCTGTACAGCCGCTCTGGTGAAACGGTGATGTTATCCAGATAATTTCAAGTATCCTATAGTGTCAATGCGGGCAGATCGGTAATATAGATGAAAGTTAGGTGTCCCCAACTGAGCAAGCCAAAAGCCAGAGGCAATGGTGGCAAGGAACCAAAACTCCTTCAGGGCCAGAATGGAGAAAAAAAACCTTGGGAGAAACCAGGCTCAGTCGGGGTGCCAGTTCTCCTCTGGCCGACGAACAAACAGTGTATGATTATAATTCTGGCAGCATTGCAGGTCTTAAGTCATATTAGGTAAATAGATATTCATAAGATTGTTTGAAAGATTGGAGTCGTCACGCCGGAGACCGGTTTAATGAGGATGTCGTGTTGATGCGGCATTTACGGGGGGAGTTTATTTGACACGCTCTCTGCAGACACTTCAGGGATGAGTTGGTCATGTCCAGGCGCAGGTCCACCATCTGATCTGGATACGGCCCGGATCCGGCTGACTGCAGTAAACCTCGGGATGAACAGAGAGACTAACATTAGCGTAGATGCCATTCTTCTTATGATGTAACGAGTACATCAGGTGTTATGGGAACTCAGCGGTTGGGTTAAATGTTTGCTTAAAACAACTCAATCAGGTTGCTTAATATAACCCAGCGGTTGGGTTAAATGTTTGCTTAAAACAACTCAATCAGGTTGCTTAAAATAACCCAGCGGTTGGGTTAAATGTTTGCTTAAAACAACCCAATTGCTGGGTTTGTCCATTTTCAACCCAACTTGGGTTGTTTTTAACCCAGCATTTTTTAGAGTCTAATAAAAATGAAAGACAAATCCATATTTCATATCTGGAAGCCGGGCTAAGTGAGCAAGCACTGTCACTGCACGGCATGTTAGGGGTGTGTGATACCTCCAAAATCCAAACACACGAATCAAGTGTTTAGCGACACATCACACATCCCTCGGCCAGACCCTCAGTCAACACTCAGAGAACAAACACACACTTTAGAAAACATAAAGGAAGAAACAACAATCATTGGTCCTATAGATTTAGCAATATCATAACTGGAATGAATCATGCTTTTGAAATTAAACACTTTGCGTTTAATAAACAACATACATTTTTACTATTTTTACTACTATGATTGTATTTTAATACAATCGTTATTGTTTTGCATTGAATATCGTTACATTTAAAGGGGTCCGTCATTACGTAGTTAAAGTTACGACCGCTAGGCTAATCATGAAAGAGCCTACTTTACACTGAGCTTGCTTCTGCTTTTCAAACATAGAAGTGTGACAAAGGCACATAGGCTATATGAATTCTCTAATGTGGATGAAGCCATATTTTCACATCACTATACAACGACATAACATCTCATTATTATGAGAAAAGATGTTGTTAAAACAACATAATATCTCGTTATTATGAAGAAATAATATGTGGCAGCAATGCGTCACCATAGTACAATAACTCATTATAAAGTGTGCACTCTCCCTTTCATTACTGCTGTGACCAGTATCGCTCCGGAGACTGTAAACTGGATTATGGATAGTTAGTACTGATCCATCCTTGAGCTTGGATTTTTTAGCAAATTGTCCCTCGTTCAGGCAAAGCACCTGCATTGCTTACAAGACATTGTTGTCGCTACAACTGCTCGAGCACGGAGAAAATGGCGGACAGTGTACTGTGGCTGAGGGCGGAAACTATGCTAATACGGAACAGTCTGTCAGCGCCTGCTGATAAAGGGGCGGTAATATTATAATAGATCCCCTTCCTACATCAGAAGGGGAGAGAAATCTGAGTGGCTCGTTTTTTCACATGCTTGCAGAGAATGGCTTACCAAAACAAAATTACTTGTTTGTCCTTTTTCACGTTTTCTGGGATGGTAGACCGGGGACCCGATTATAGCACAAACACGGAAAAGGTCGGATTTTCATTATATGTTCCCTTTAAGCATTCGCTAATAGAAAACCATTATGAAGAAAATGCTTAATGTGGCTTAATCGACAAAGGAAATAATAAAAAAACAGAAAAAAGTCGGCACAGCAAGGCTCCAAAAATACAAAAAATTACTAATGGACTCTCACACAATGTTGGAAAACCGTAATAAAGAAAACCGTAATGTGTGATTTAGCATGTTGAGTTCATATTTTGGGCTCATCACCAATAAGGTGTGCACTGAATTTGATCTTTTAATATCTTTGTCTTAGTTAAGCCACGTTAAGCGTTTTTCATTGTAAAGGCGGCATAAAATGAAAGTTGCAATAGTCTTTTCGTCGCTATTGTGCTGTATAGCTGAGTGAAACGGCTTCTCAAACAAGAACAAATGTCGGGCGGGGCTTGATTTTGTTAGCTGGGAATTGATTGGATGGTTGTGGTTCGCTATTGCTGGATCTCATGTGAGTGACAGGTTTCCCCGCCTTCCTCATCAGAGAAGTCGCTGCAAGAGGGAGGGGAGGGGAGCTCTTTCCTGCCATTGAGGGAATTTACTGGCGGTAGATGGCGCTGTTATCTTTTGAAAGAGCACAAATCTTCTAGCACCTAGCAAATATACCTCAAAATCCCTGGTAATAACACTAAATTTGGCAAAAAACAAATATCTATAGGAAAAATGTATATTCAACTTTTTTTATATTGAATATAAAATAGCTACCACATATTATTTGATTAACATTTATTAGACAGACAGCCTATATATTAAGACCTACTGTACCGCACGGATCTATATAATGCTGCACATCAGATGTTTTTACACGGCAGTTAAACAGCAGTTTTCATGGACAAGGGAAAGGCACTCCTCTCAGAAAACATACAAATAAAGATACTTTTGGATGTTTAATTGCTACTTGGGGCATTGGGATCGCTAGACGAGGGCTTAATAAACTCAGAATTGACATTTTTCACACACACACTTATATAAGGGCTCTTTTATTTCTTAAGCACCTGGCGTGGAAACAGTTACAGATTACGAGGGCATGTGAATTAAAACAAAATTATAATGTGTACAGATAAATTATTTATAATAAATACTGAAATATTCCATTAAAAAAACTCAATTTTGATCTTGTTTTACTGATTGAAATACTGCATATGATCAGTGCCCAGTGACAAAGATCACATATCTTTGTTTTTGTTCTTTATGTTTTAATAGTGTAGTATGTAGTAATACTCTTTTCTTTTGTTGAGTATTTGCTAACTGTGCACAGTGCATGCATAGCTACTGCATATTTACATTTACATTTAGCAGACGCTAAAGCGACTTACATTGCATTCAAGGTACACATTTTTACATTTTGTCAGTTCTTGCTTTCCCTGGGAATCGAACCCATGACCTTAGCGTTGCTAGCGCCACACTCTTATTGTTTGAGCTACAGGAAAGCTTGTGCCTCATCCAGAGAAAGCTCCAATGATCTGAAAATGAGGTGAACGCCTCACACCTGCATGCAGTAATACCACCACAGCCAAGCCACGCTGACCAGCCTGAGAACTGATGGGGTGCGATGGAAATGCAGCTTGAGCATGTGTTTGTGTTTCTGTTGAGCTTTCATGTGATGAGCGTGTCTGTGTTGAGGTTCTTCTCTGTTCAGTCTCAAACAGGAAGTTGATTTTGTGTTTGAAGCTGATGTGTGGAAGGCCTCTCTTAAATGGCAGTGCCATAAAGCAGTGAATACCGTGGTATTTAAATGAAGTAATACTATATGCAGTCCTTCCAGAAAAATGCAGATTTTGTGATTGTTGCGGCCAAAAATCCTTGATTTTGAGGCACGTTTTCTTAAAAGATGCGATGGAATATGTGGGATATTTATGCAATTTTATGCGATGAAATTGCGGGAACTTGCAAAAACTGCGGTTTGATGAAAAAGAGAAAAAAAAAGTGATTCCCCAACACCCTGCTCTCACTAGGCTACTACCTTAAATGGAAAGAGTCCTTTCCTATTACTTCCTATGATAAGCAAGCAGACTACATCACAGAAAGGGCAGGGAATATTCCAGTTCTCATCTTGTGTTATTTCAGACCTATACTAAACACATGGCTCATTGATGAGTCAATGTCCTGTAGCTTTACAAAAGGAATATGCTACAACTTCTGTAAAAATGAATAAATAAAATATAAAAAAATTAAATGTGTGCTTCCTGTTTTACAGAGGTAGCTATATAAAACAGACATCTTTCAGTGCACTTCAGCGTCGGACCTGCACCGTAGTCTCTACGGCGTGGGCTACGCGCCGATTTTCATTTATACTTCTGCGTCACAGCCCACACACAGCCTACGACGCAGCTACTGCGTACACTCGACGCAGAAGTATAAATTGGGCTTTAACAAGGCTTTATTCATTTCATTTTTGGTGTGAAAGGGCCTTCACATTTGCCAAAACTAGAACAATATTGTGTTCTTAAAAACAAAAAAGCCCAGCACAGATGAGAACATATAATGCGAAAGTAATGTAACGGATTACTTTCTATAAAAAGTAACTACGTAATACAATTAGTTACTTTTTTTAGGAGTATCTCAATATTGTAATGCATTAATTTTAAAAGTAACTTTTCCCAATACTGATCACTACCCTATTTATAATATTATGAATGATATTTATTTATTTATTTGGTCACACTTTAGTTTAGGGTCCAATTTTCACTGTTAACTAACTATTAAGTATGACTTTTGCTTCATTAAAACTGCTTATTAATAGTTAATAAGGTAGTTGTTAAATTTAGGTATTGGTAGGATTATGGGATGTAAAATATGGTCATGCAGAATAAGGCATTAATATGTGCTTTATGAATACTAATAAACATACATATCCTAGTAATATGCATGCTAATAAGCAACTAGTTCATAGTGAGAATTGAACCCTAAACTAAAGCGCCAAAATTTGGTTAGTTAATACAGTTCATGTTTTCTACTTAGTAGATGTTTAAAGAAATATTGCTGCAATTCACATCAACAATAAATAAATAAATAAAACAATTCTAGTTATTTATTTATTTTAGCCCATGTAACGGAGGCCAGCCAGTAGCCGCTGTGTGAGTAAACCTCACTCCTCTGATCTCAAGAGACGCTCTGGCGACTGACGCTAGGGGTTGCAGCCTTTAGCCTCCTTGTTAGAGCGTCTGACTCTCATGCCGGCGGACCCGGGGTCGAGTCCCGCTTGGAGCGGGCGGTTCAAAAAAAAAAAAAAATTATTATTGTACCATATACCCCCAAAAGGCACTAATCCCACAGTTTTAGTGCTGTCATTGAAACACTGCCCTCTAGTGCTGCACTTCATCAGATCGTCTCAATATCTGTTAACCTAAATTCCTCATGTAGTGTTGTGTCCAGCATGTGTGTGTGATTAGATGCTCAGATGAAGAGTTTCTGTACTCAACGGTCTGTCACGCAGTGTGTGTTTGAGTAGTTTTTGAGTGTTTGATAGTGTGTCTTTAGCATGAGATGCTGCAGCTGTTTGCTGTATTTGTGAGGGCCAAACCTCTTAAAACCAACTTAAAGGTTCATAAATGGGCAAAATTATGTTTTAATTCTGTCCGTCCGTCCGTCCATCCATCCATCCATCCATCCATCCATCCATCCATCCATCCATCCATCCATCCATCCATCCATCCATCATCCATCATCCATCCATCCATCCTTCCATCATCCATCCATCATCCATCCATCCATCCATCCATCCATCCTTCCATCCATCATCCATCCATCCATCATCCATCCATCCATCCATCCATCCATCCATCCATCCATCCATCCATCCATCCATCATCCATCCATCATCCATCATCCATCCATCCATCCATCCATCCATCATCCATCATCCATCCATCCATCCATCCATCCATCCATCCATCCATCCATCCATCATCCATCCATCCATCCATCCATCCATCCATCCATCCATCATCCATCATCCATCATCCATCCATCCATCCATCCTTCCATCCATCATCCATCCATCCATCCATCCATCCATCCATCCTTCCATCCATCATCCATCCATCCATCCATCCATCATCCATCCATCCATCCATCCATCCATCCATCATCCATCCATCCATCCATCCATCCATCCATCCATCATCCATCCATCCATCCATCCATCCATCCATCCATCCATCCATCCATCCATCCATCCATCCATCCATCCATCCATCCATCATCCATCCATCCATCCATCCATCCATCCATCCATCATCCATCCATCCATCCATCCATCCATCCATGACTTTTGTTTCATTGTGATGGTTAACAGTATTTTCTTGTTATGATTGTGTTTCTGTTTATTTAGATATTTATGTATTATTTATTAAATATTTATTATAATTGTGTTGCATTATGCACAATAAAGCACCTATGTTAGTAGCTTTATTGTGTTTTGATGATTTTATTGTACTAACAATTATGTAAGTACAGTAAGTAATTGTTGACAGTAATTGTGGAAGTGTGCAGCACTTCAGTAAATATATGTTAAGAGTGTGTGTGTGTGTGTGTGTGTGTGTGTGTGTGTGTGTGTGTGTGTGTGTGTGTGTGTGTGTGTGTGTGTGTTCTCTAAGGCTCCGGAGTGCAATGTCAATGGTCTGGAGGAGAAGCTGCTGTTATTTAGACACGAGCCGAACACTGAGCAGATCTTACACAGACTCACGGAAAAACATGACATATGTGACGGAGATCTCGTGGAGGTGGTGCTCACTGGTCAGTCAACACACATATGCACACACACACACACTCTCTCTCTCTCACACACACACATACACATACTCTCTCTCTCACACACACACACACACACACACACACACACACACACACACACACACACACACACACACACACACACACACACACACACACACACACACACACACACACACACACACACACACACACACACACACACTCTCCATACAGATGATGTTGACAGCTGTCAATCACTTTGATCCCTCTAGGCACAGCTTCAGTGACCAAGACAAAGTACCGCCCACATTCCTTAGTCGTCCAATCGTATCGCACACCTACGTTTTGTCACTACTGTGGTGAGATGTTATGGGGCCTCATCCGACAGGGCCTTAAATGTGAAGGTACAACTTCGCCACATATATATACTGTATATACACTGGGAAAAAAAGTCGCTGTTTGGATTTAAATAGTCAAATGCTTAAGAGTCTTTGATGGGATCGTTATTGCAGTGATTTTTATGTTTCTAGCGTGTTATATGCTTGGCAACAGTTCTCCTAACCCTTACTGATGGAGTGTGCAGCTTATCATTTCTTAAACAGCATTGCATTGTCAATATAAGATCTTGACCAAAAATGGATGCACCTCTTGATTGATGGAAATAAATGTTGTGATGCTATTTCCATCAAGAGGTGCATCCATTTTTGGTCAGTATCTTGTATCGACAATGCAAGAGTCCAGCAAGTCTCCTCCAGCACATCCCAAAGACTTTCAATATATTTAAGGCCTGGACTCAGAGGTGCAGATTCATGTGTGAAAATGATTCTTCATGCTCCTCCCAAGTTCCCAACCCTTCTTTCACAGTTTGAGCTGATGAATCTTGACATTGTCATCCTGGAATATGGCCATGATGTGTCTTCCTACATGGTTGTTTAAGAAATTAAAAGCTACACACTCCATCAATGAGGGTTAGAAGAACTGTTGCCAAACATCACTGCAATAATGATCCAGTCATTGACTCTTAAGCATTTGCCTATTTAAATCCAAACAGCGACTTTTGTATGGCCATAATGCAATTATGACTGCGGGAAATTAAAATGCAGTAAAATGTCTTTCAGAATATTGACATTGTACTGTGACTTTCTGCAGGCTGCGGTCTAGACTTCCACAAGCGCTGTGCGTTCAAGTTGCCCAACGACTGCTCTCGCGTGTTTCGCCGATGTGGCCCGAGTCTATCTCTGTTTCCTCCGGGACGGCCGCGAGCCCCGACGCTCTCCAATCACACGGGCGGAAGCCTGGAGGAGGTGAGCGTCCACACCAAACACTCGTGTTTCTGTGAGCTGTTTGAAATGCCCCCTGAACATGTTTGTTTTGTCCATCAGATCAGCATGACGAAACCGCCGCGCTCTCGACCGCCGTCCTGGGCCGACGTGCCAGTGTGTGTGGGGGTTTCTGAGGGGAAGGAGAGACGGCCGCGTGTTCCTCACACCTTCCACATTCACACCTACACCAAACCCACCGTCTGCCAGTACTGCTTCCGGCTGCTCAAGGGCCTCTTCAGACAGGGGATGCAGTGCTCCGGTGAGGGGGTCAAAGGTCACAGATTTATGCTGTGCCACAATTCAACTACTTATATATCCTATGCGTCAGAGAAACAAGCGCAAAGCCATCTTTAGAATTTTGTGTTTGAACTTCAGTTTTTGTGGTAGCTCTGTATATTTCTATGGCACCGCTGTTGAAGAGTAATTAGCTTGTGAAGTGGATTTACTTATAGTAGAGTTAACGACAGTTATCATGAGCATTGAAGCGGATTTCATAAATCAGTAGACTGTGAAGATTTTAAAACGAGCGGTTCATTTGTAAATGCGTAAGATCTTACCTTCATGCTGTGGAAATACAAACCGCAGCGCTGAAAAGGGGCGGGGCTACACAAGGTCTATCCTACGCCCTAAAGCTGCGTTCACACCATGTTGTAATTTCGTTGTAATAGAAGACAAAGATGACCACATATGACGTTCTACTTAAAGTTATAGGAGCTCTCAGAAAATTCCCAGTTTACAGGTTGTTGACTGCTTTTTAAGTTGTAATCTTGTAATTATGACATTGCATGAACTCATTGTATGCCTCTCTGCGTAACCTTAATTGTAACTGTTTTTAAACACTTTTTACTCTTGTTTGTGGTTCTAATCGAATCCTCATCCAATGTGCAGTGGGTTGTGGGCAATATTAGCCGTTGCATGGATTCTAGGCACTTCAGATTAGTAGACCATCCGGTTATCTTACTATGATTTGGGAAACACTAAATAAACACAATTACAGCAATAGTTACTTTGGCTACATTCAGACTGTCAGTCCAAATCAGATTTTTGTGCATATCTGGATAGATTTAGATTTAGCAAGTCTGAACGGCCCAAAATCACATGATCCGTTTTGAGCTGCATTCATATGTGGTTTGAAATCCCATTCAAATATCTGGAAATCATTTTCAGTCTGATCGCTCTGATTGGATTTTGCGTGGTTTATGTGACTTTCTCACGCCACGTAAAACGCAAACATCAGACGTTGTTATAGGAAACATGCTGACAGTTGGTGCAGAAAACAAGGTTGTGTTGTTGCAAAGTGCCGGACGGGCAGAAAATTACAATTAAACAGATAAAACACATATCAGCCTCCTGCCTCATCATAACGCAGTAGTCCGGCGCACGGCGGCTGCACAGTGTCATGCTGTAAATAAGACAACATCTATATTCCCTCTTTGTTGCGGCTGTTGTTGTTGTTTTTGGCATACGCCTACCAACTCAACGGCATTGCCATAGAAACCAGTGCAGATATCCCGGAAAATGAAAGCGTGGCATGGACACATAAATCGGATATAAACTGTTGCGATACACAATGTGGACAGTCAATAATTTTAGATCAGATCGGATACACAAATAATCGGATTTGGACTGACAGTGTGAACGTAGCCAAAGCCTTTGTTTCTCTTTTACCCTGAAAAATGAAGGTTCTCTATTAGAATCTGTGGTTCCATTCCATGGAATCTTTTCCTTCCAGGCTCTTTTTTGTGGAAAACGGTTCTTTAGATGATTCACACCCAGAAAAAAGGGTTCTTTTAAGAGCTGATCTGAAAAAGTAATCTCACATGAGTCTCTTCTCTGAGTTTTGGAAGAGATCTCAAACTGTGCTTGGATTTGTCGAGATTTTAAGAAAGTGTTTCTAGTAGAAAGTCAACACTGATACTGTGAACTTCACTAAGAGCAACATCCGAGCACTAACATGTTTCTGTTTCTCTCCAGACTGTAAGTTTAACTGTCATCGCAGGTGCGAGTCTCTCGTTCCTCCCGAGTGCAGGGGTGAGAGAGCAAACGGAGAGGGTCAGTTTCATTTACCTATGAAAATGTTTGTAGGTCACTAAGAGACATTTTTTCTCTGTATTGTGTAACAGAGACATTTCTGTTACACTTTATGTTAAGGTGTCCGTGTTACAGTGTAATTATATATTTAAGTACTGAGTAATAATAAACTGCATGACTATAGGGGTAGGGGTTACACTTTATTTTAAGTTGTCTCTGTTACACTGTAATTAACATTTAAGTACAGAGTAATATTAAGTAACTACATGTATTTACTATAGGGTTACATTTACATTTTATGCATTTGGCAGACATTTTATCGCTTTTACATTGCATTCGAGGTACACATTTTTACATTTTTGTCAGTTCTTGCTTTCCCTGGGAATCGAACCCATGACCTTGGCGTTGCTAGCGCCACGCTCTTATTGTTTGAGCTACAGGAAAGCTGTAGGGTTAGGATAAGGGTTTGGTTTAGGTTTAGGCTGCATTTAGTTATGCATCATTTACTGTTACTACCACAGTAACTACATGTAACGTGAAACAAGGACACCGTAGAATTAATCGTTACCAACAGTTTGCTTTTGTAAATCGTATATATATGTAATTACTGTAATGTAGTATTCTCAACATGCATGATGAAGATGCATTTAATATATATATATATATAATTGTTTTTATTAAGGGATGTTTGATGTGGTTCCCAAACTTTGTTGAGCACAAAATATCCCGACATACTGATAAAATGCCCAGAATACTGATGAAAATCAATATTAATATGAAAATTTGGGGTAAATTAAGCTTTCTTGATCCAAAAGTTAATGTGGTCAAGATAATGAAATATATAGACAATGCACAATACATAGATATAGACGTTCAAAGGTTTGGGGTCAGTAAGAAATTATTCAGCAAGGATGCATTAAATGAATAGTAAAGACATTTATAATGTTATAAATATTTCTATTTTAAATAAATGCTCTTCATTAGAGCTGTCTATAAGAATCCCCCAAAAATGTGATCACAGATGTCATATAAATATGAAGCAGCACATTGATAATAATCAGAAATGTTTATGCACCAAATCAGCATATTAGAATGATTTCTGAAGCATGGTGTGTCGACTGTTTTCAGAGGCGGAGGTGAGTCAGGAGTCGGAGGAGAACGCGGCAGTGGTGTCAGTAAACGCTCTTTATGAAGAGCTGCGATATAAAGACCCGCCGCCCGCGGAGCAGATGATGGCGCTGCAGCCTCGAGTCACGTAAGGATTCAGATCACACCTAATCCATGCAGCACTTCAGAGAGAGGTCAGGGTGTTTACATCTGTCTGTGTGTGTGTGTGTGTGTGTGTCAGGCCGTGTTTCAGCAGTAATATTCCTCTGATGCGAGTGGTGCAGTCTCTCAAACACAGTAAGAGAAGAGCCAGTGGAGTGCTGAAGAAAGGCTGGCTGATCCACCACACCAGCACTGACACATTGGTGAGACACTCTTCTCTATTTTTATTGAATATATGAAATTGAAATATTATTACAAAGAAAAAGAACTGTTTTCTCTGTGAATATATTGTAAAATGTAATGTATTCCTGTGATCAAAGCTGAATTTATCATCATTACTCCAGTCACATGATCCTTCAGAAATCATTCTCATATGAGGATTTGCTGCTCAAGAAACATTTATGATTATTATCAGTGATGAAAACAGTCACGATGCCTCATATTTTTGTGAAAGATATGAAGATATGAGATTCTTTGATGAATAGAAAGTTAAAAAGAACAGCGTTTATTTGAAATAAATGTATTTTTGTAACATTATAAATGTATTTTCTGTCACTTTTGATCAATTTAATGCATCCTTGCTGAACAAAAGTACACATTTCTTAATATGTAAAAGCGTATTGACCACAAACGTTTGAACCGTAGTACAGAGCCCCTAAAGAGACATGGTGATGGAAAAGATATGAGATAATATGAGCATTGACGCATCATTTTTCCTCCCATCTCATATTTTTGTCCATCACAATGTTCCTTTAGGGCCTCCATACAATGGTGTGTGTTGTCACGGGTGGTTATATATAAGTAGCACACAAAGACGAAGGAATCAGGAAATAATAAATCCAAACCAGGGAAACACAACCACATGAAATCCCAGACAAGATCAGGGATTATAAACAGGAAGTTTAAATACCAAAACTAATGAGGGAACTAATGAGCTAACTGATAAACAACAGGTGAACTGAATGAGGATGGCACAGACTACAAAACTAGGTAACAGGAAACAGGAAACAGAAACAAGCACAAAGCATAATCCTGACATATAACACCCCCCTCTGAAGAGGTGCATCCTTGTACATGTAACAACTGAGGAGGGAGGGCGGGGGCTCTGGAGGAGGGTGTGGAACAAAACAAAAACAGTTCCAGGGAATTTAGACAATTCATTCCATGGGGGAGTGGAGGGTGGGAAGAGCCGGTGGGAAGCCAGGAGTAGGAAGAGCCAGATGGTGGTCCAGAGATCAGCCAGGACAAGGCCCCAGGGCAGAGTCGAGGGAGGGAGGAATCATGGTGGACAGAGGACACTCTTGGGATGACCAACGGAGATGTAGCCGCTGGAGACCCAGGTG
>CM031949.1:26910305-26932805 GCA_018749465.1 Paracanthobrama guichenoti
GGCATAGCCGCTGACCAGTCAGGGTGCCCATGCTGACCCCTGTCAGCTCATTTTATATATATATACACCGATCAGATATTGTGTTGGTCCCCCTTTTGCTGCCATAACAGTCCTGACCTGTCGATGCATGGACTCCACTAGAACCCTGAAGGTGTGCTGTGGTATCTGGCACCAAGATGTTAGCAGCAGATCCTTTAAGTCCTGTAAGTTACGAGGTGATGTCTGCAATAATGCTTAGGTAGGTGGTACGTGTCAAAGTAACATCCACATGGATGGCAGGACCCAAGGTTTCCCAGCAGAACATTGCCCAAAGCATCACACTGCCTCCGCCGGCTCGCCTTCTTCCCATAATGCATCCTGGTGCCATGTGTTCCCCAGGTAAGAGACGCACACGCACCCGGCCATCCACGTGATGTAAAAGAAAACGTGATTCATCAGACCAGGCCACCTTCTTCCATTGCTCCGTGGTCCAGTTCCAATTGCATTGGTGGACAGGGGTCAGCATGGGCACCCTGACTGGTCTGCGGCTATGCCGCCCCATACACAACAAACTGTGATGCTCTGTGTATGCTGACACCTTTCTATCAGAACCAGCATTAACTTGAGCAATTTGAGCTCCAGTAGCTCGTCTGTTTGATCGGACCACACGGGCCAGCCTTCGCTCCCCACGTGCATCAATGAGCCTTGGACAAAATGTTCACTTGCTGCCTAATATATCCCACCCACTAACAGGAGCCGTGATGAAGAGATCATCAGTGTTATTCACTTCACCTGTCAGTGGTCATAATGTTATGCCTGATCGGTGTGTGTGTGTATATATATATATATATATATATATATATATATATATATATATATATATATATATATATAAAGGGTATCTAATATATTTAAATATGCACTTTCTCTTATACATTAATTTAAAACATTTCCATGTTGTTTGCCTGTTTGCACAGCTTGAGTTCGCGGTGCAGATGTCATGTGACAGCTGTGTTAATGCAGTGAAGGGCGTCTTGGAGAAAGAACCGGGTGAGTCAAGTGCAACATGAAACACTTTTCTGTGTCATGAGATATTAACTCATTCTTATGTATGAATATGTGTGTGTGTGTGCGTGTTTAGGAGTGCAATCGGTGCACATAAACCTGGCTATGGAGGAGGTTCTGGTTGAAACGGCGCTCACGTCTCTGCAGGTCCAGAGTCTGATTGAAAGCACAGGCAGACGGGCGGTTCTCAAAGGAATGGGCAGCTCAGAATCAGGTGCGACCTGAAACGCTGTGAAAGCATAATGTGAACAGTGTGAAGCGAGCCTAATGCTTCTTATCTGTGTGTGGTGTTGTACATCAGACCTGGGCGCTGCCGTGGCGATGGTCAGTGGGGCGGGGCTAGTGCAGGGCGTGGTCCGATTCCTGCAGCTGTCGCAGGACCGCTGTTTGATTGACGGGACGATTGACGGGCTGAATCCTGGAGCCCACGGCCTGCATGTGCATGAGCTGGGCGATCTCACACGGGATTGCATGAGGTATCACGACCCTTGACCTTTAGATCACACGGTTTGTTATAATGGGTTTAAGAGCATGAAACCCGTTCAGTCTGGTGATCGTGCATCAAACAGAAGTCGTTATTCATTAGAAATCTTTCCCTGATGGGGCATGCATATGACTTTGATAATCATGATTGTATTTGTGCTGTCTGTCCTTCAGCTGTGGGGATCACTTCAATCCGTTCAGGAAGCAGCATGGAGCTCCTCAGGACTCAGACAGGGTACATTTAGTTTTGAATTATCTTAGTTATTAGCTCCTGCATATACACAAACATTAAAGCCTTGGGGCCAGATGAATCTGGATCAGATTTTCTCTAGATCTGGAAATCCCATGTTTTGCTATCCAGGATTGGGTAATCCATTTTACTTTTGTGCCGGTGTTTCAAAGCAAAATAGGGTTGGATCACGTTGATCCAGATACATTGCTCCAAATGGAGTTACATTTCACAGTTCTAGCCATAAAGAACAACAGGCTGAAGAGTTAGGGTTTACTTGAAGTGTTTTATCTGAAGAGAAAGAAAACAGCCCCTTCCTTTTCCAATTTCCTTTAACCCTCATCCTTCCCTCGCGGGTCAAAATGACCCGAAGCCCTAAAATTATACTTAATTTTTTCTTTGTCCAGAAAGCTTATTTAATTTAATTTTGATAAATTTGTTCTATTTTTTAAAGCAATGTTTTTATTTTATTTATTTTTATTTACCTTTAAATTACCAGATTTTATCAATAAATAGTTATTTAATCTTCAAATCAAAATAACTCACAATTTCATGCATAACCCTTTTAATTCAGCTTAAAATATTTTACATCGGGTGTCTCTGTTGACCTCTTGTGAAAAATAATATAAGAAGTCTTGCCACCAGATGGCCTTACAGCTCTATATGGAGCAAATGAGCTGGTCCGCTGGGTCCTAAAGTCAGTTTCTCTTCAGTATGCATTCACATGTACACATTAGCAAATAATTTTTTGGTAGTTTTAGCATTTTTACTGTGAATTTTGAGCATTTTTCTATGTGTGCTGAAGCCAGAGGTGTAAAAAGTACTCAAGTGAAAGTACTGTAAAAGTAACAGCAAGAATGAAAACTAGAGATTCTTGTTTAAGCTTTCAATCTCTAAAAACATGAAGTGAATGACCCGCATACACGGTTTTATCCTGCTTTAGAACGGTTTGTATTTAATGATCAAACTTTAAGACCTAATGCCAGTATGCAGCATGCTCCTCAAAGCTGCACAACCTCCGATTTAACTTAAGCAGAAGCTGATTTTCAGAACTGTGAGGGTCAAGCCTGTTTTGGGGCTCAAGGTGTTTCCAGGTCAAGGTGCGGTGCATTGTGGTAACTGATGCGACATGACGTCACTTCCAAAGGACCAATGAACATGTCTGACCGATTTCATGGAATGAGAAAACGAATCTCATTGGCAGAATAAATAACATTTAAATTAAACTGGCCATCAGCGCAATTTAACTGGTTTGGTAATAGCGAGAGGAAATAAAATGAAGTGATTTCCAAAAAGAAGTACTTTTTGACTAAATAAAATACTTTTTTGTTTTTCCTTAAAAAATGTAATTAAGTATTGATTTTTAATTGTACTCGAGTAAAGTAACTTTACCCCCCAAAAAATTCTTAAGTACAGTAATCAAGTAAAATTACTCAAGTACTTTACACCTCTGGCCGAAGCATTCCTCACATGGCATTCGTTCCTATGGGAGTCAAACTGAGCCACCAGGGAAGGATTTGTTACTTTTTTTAAATTCAACCACAATTTGTGCATTCGTGGTTCAAGTGCAACAAAAGTCCTAGTCTTGGGCCACTCCGATGTTTTAAAAAAAAAATGAGTTTCGGGTCAGAATGACCCGAGGGAAGGATGAGGGTTTAACAGTCAGACCCCTACAGAGGCGGTGATGAAAATGGGAGAAAAATGATAGATTTTATTATGTCATTTATAATACATTTAGTTCTGTGGCAAAGCAACTTTGTATTCATTCATGATTGTGCCAATGTAGTTTATACAGTGATTCAAAAACAAAAAAAAACATATCTAAACCTTATGGTTAATGAGAGTGTTGTTTTTATTTTAAATAAACTTTATAGTTTATAAAGATGACAACTAGCCCCAGTGTATAAGTGGTATTTTATGGTGTCCAAAATGTCCTAAAACTATAGTAATATTGTGTGTGTGTATATATTATATGCATTTAATTAATGTATTTATTAATAAGTAATGTATTTATATTTGTTTATTTATTTATTTTAATATATTATTTTATATTTGTTCTTATTTTGGTGTGTATATAAGAACATTATTTTAGTAATGAATGAAAAAAAATATATATATAAGCAAAATATTTATAATATTATTATTAATAAATGTATTATTTATTTTGATCAGAATTTTGTATTTTCTTTTTCTTTTTTTTGTTTTATTTTTACTGTATTTATATTTTTATTATTTATATATTATATGTGTGTGTGTGTGTGTGTGTGTGTGTATACATTTAAGTATAAATAATAGATGTATTATATATTTTGAATGTTTCTAATTATATTTATATTGTGTCTTTTTTTTTTTTTTAGAAGCAATGACAGAATTGTATTATTATTGAATTATGATTATTTGATGTATAAAGGAACATGAATGTTTGTGTAAAGCGGGTTGGAGGTCTGGAGTAACGTGTCTGCTCTCTCTAGCATGTGGGCGATCTGGGAAATGTTACGGCAGGCCCTGATGGCAGAGCTTCATTCCGGCTAGAAGACTCTCAGATAAAGGTAATAAAGCTGAAACTACAGTCAGGTGTGTGTTTGTCAGCCCTACGGCGGAGTGCTTTTCTCTAAACTCTGTTATTATGTTAATTACACTCTGACTAACCTTTAGTCTCTACATCCGTTTCGTGGTTACCTCTCTCTTTTTTAACTCTTGTGTCATCTGAAAATATTCATGCACTGATTTGAGAAGTTCGCCACGTGTGCGTTTATGATATGCAATGCTGTGACGTCACATGGTTCTGCTGCTCACTGCTCGACAGGTGTGGGATGTGATTGGTCGATCTCTGGTGGTGGATTCTGGGGAGGATGATTTGGGCCGTGGGAGTCACCCGCTGTCCAAAATAACAGGAAACTCAGGAGAGAGGTCCGTTTTATTTGTATAGCACTTTTCACAACGCGCATTGTTTCTGAAAATCATGCTGATAATGTTGATATCTTCATGCCTTACCGTCACATTTAGCAGATTCAATTACGCGATGAAATGTTGAGATTTGCTATGTAGATACAGCGCTTGTGTTTCCTGATCTTCAGTGGACTGTGTGTTTGGGTAATGTCCGCTCTCTCTCGCTCCTGCCTCAGGCTGGCATGTGGAATCATCGCACGATCGGCCGGCTTGTTTCAGAACCCCAAACAGATTTGTGCCTGTGATGGTGTGACACTATGGGAGGAGAGAGATCGGCCCATCGCTGGGAGAGGACGGAAAGCCACTGATGCGCCGGCGGCTCATCTGTAACCGGCCGAGGATGCGACCTTCACAGGAGGCCAGATGGATGTCAAGCCCAGATGATAGGGAAGGAGCGAGATAAGAGACCAAAAACGTGCCTGTCTGAAGCGCTCATGAATGCATGATCAGGCTGAGAGGAGATTCTGTAAATATGTGGATGTATAGCTGCATTTCTCTCAGTGTAATTCATTCCGTTATACTTCAGTCTGATTTTACACACAGTTGCTGTAACGTCAAAATCAAAGTTTAAATTTAGAAAAAAAAGCTTTAAAAAGTATTATTATTACACGATGTCTGATTGAAAAAAACTAATGTTTTGATGACATTTACAAAAACTCTTCATGTCAGCACTTCTGTAATGACACGTTAATCTGAGTGACCTAAAGTGTCTTAATTTATTAATTTGTGTATTGTTTGTAATGATTTTTGTGAAATAAATAGTACTGTCAAACAGATTAATCGCATCCAAAATAAAAGTTTGTTTACCTAAAATATGTGTGTATAATTATTATGCATATATACTGTAAATACACACACATGCATGTATATATTTTATAAGATTTTTATATAGAGAGTATATACGTACAAATATTTTGTGTGTGTATTCAAATATGCACAATAATTATACACAGTACACACATTTTATGTGAACAAACTTATTTTGGATGCGATTGACATCACTTTTTTTAATTTTTATTATTATTATAATTAAAAACGGACAACTGTGCTATGCTGTTTTTTTTTAACATATATTTTATCCCAATAAAAATCAAGCATCTGTTTTAAACAAAAACAAGCCCAAAACATTAATGTATTGTGCCATGTATAAAAACAACCCAACGTTTGCTTGCAGTGAACAAAGCTGTGCCATAGTGCATTCAAAGCACGTTTTTGTTGTTGTAATGCATCTGCTTGCTTTAAGTTAAGTTGAGTTATATTCCTGTTTAATATAACAAGAAAAGCACAAACATGATGCACAGTGCAGGCGGTGGAGATGCACGCGGTGTGTGCGAGTGGATGCATCAGCACGCGCTGAAGAATGAGAGCGATTCTAAAGAACGGAAGTGGACCGACCATTTTGAAACCCCGCACCGCTTAGGTAAGATGGAAGATTTTTTCCCCCTCTCTATATATGTTTATGTTTTAAGCAATTCCATAACTCATCATGTGGATCGATAGTTAACGATTGCCGATGAAACGCGGAATGATGTAGCCGAGCGCGCGGTGTGATTTATAGAGAAACGCAAAGGCTTTTGGGGGGGACACCCAAAAAAAAAAAAAAAAAAATTCCTCCCAAAATGAGCCATCTAGAGATTTATTTTGGGAAAGAATGAATAGCAAATGAGCGCATACATATACAGCGAACATATAAAACCGTGCAGTTGCATCGCGAGCGTTTGTAGTGTTGATGGCGGAAGAGATTGGGAGTGTTTTGTAAACATCTGGGGTCAGAAATGTTACATCCAGTAAATCGGTCGACACGCGCCGCTCGTGTTGTTGACGCTATAAAGAGAACGGCGAGTCAGCGCCTCTCACGCGATTAAACCCCCGTGCGTTCGTTCACACGGTTTGTCGGGAAAACGGTTATCCGTTAGTGTGTGCGTGCTCGTTCCGTGAGCTGAAAGATTGAGGAAGTGGACGTGTTTACTCTGCGTGCACTGCGTCACCAGATTACTGTGGCTTTGTGACTAATTCATTTATGCTGAATAAATGTTTCGTCGATTTATTCTGGTGTGTGTGTGTGTGTTGTGAACGATTGTGTGTTGTTAATGTGCTAGGACTGAATTTAATGAAGTGTGATAGGTATTTTTTAAGGTATTGTTATGAAAAACATGGTGTCATCTGTATCTCAGCACAACACTGAATTAAAGGCACAGTTCATCCAAACATTTTATTCACCCCATGATTTACTCCCCCTCAAGCCATCCTAGGCGTGTATGACTTTCTTCTTTCAGACGAATACAATGAGCTATATTTTAAAAATGTCCTGGCTAATCCAAGCTTTATAATGGCTGCCCCCAAAAAGTGCATCCATCCATTATAAACGTACTGCAGTGGGCTAATAAAGGCCTTCTGAGGTGAAGCGATGCATCGGTGTACGAAAAATAGACATAATTAACGCATTATAAAGAAAAATATCTAGCTTCTGCAAGACCGCCTTCTGTATTCAACTTGCGGAAAAAGCGCAATGATAACCATAGAGATAACTACACTCACCTAAAGGATTATTAGGAGCACCATACTAATACTGTGTTTGACCCCCTTTTGCCTTCAGAACTGCCTTAATTCTACGTGGCATTGATTCAACAAGGTGCTGAAAGCATTCTTTAGAAATGTTGGCCCATATTGATAGGATAGCATCTTGCAGTTGATGGAGATTTGTGGGATGCACATCCAGGGCACAAAGCTCCCGTTCCACCACATCCCAAAGATGCTCTATTGGGTTGAGATCTGGTGACTGTGGGGGCCATTTTAGTACAGTGAACTCATTGTCATGATCAAGAAACCAATTTGAAATGATTCAAGCTTTGTGACATGGTGCATTATCCTGCTGGAAGTAGCCATCAGAGAATGGGTACATGGTGGTCATAAAGGGATGGACATGATCAGAGACAATGCTCAGGTAGGCCGTGGCATTTAAACGATGCTCAATTGGCACTAAGGGGCCTAAAGTGTGCCAAGAAAACATCCCCCACACCATTACACCACCACCACCAGCCTGCACAGTGGTAACAAGGCATGATGGATCCATGTTCTCATTCTGTTTACGCCAAATTCTGACTCTACCATCTGAATGTCTCAACAGAAATCGAGACTCATCAGACCAGGCAACATTTTTCCAGTCTTCAACTGTACAATTTTGGTGAGCTTATGCAAATTGTAGCCTCTTTTTCCTATTTGTAGTGGAGATGAGTGGTACCTGGTGGGGTCTTCTGCTGTTGTAGCCCATCCGCCTCAAGGTTGTGCGTGTTGTGGCTTCACAAATGCTTTGCTGCATACCTCGGTTGTAACGAGTGGTTATTTCAGTCAAAGTTGTTCTTCTATCAGCTTGAATCAGTCGGCCCATTCTCCTCTGACCTCTAGCATCAACAAGGCATTTTCGCCCACAGGACTGCCGCATACTGGATGTTTTTCCCTTTTCACACCATTCTTTGTAAACCCTAGAAATGGTTGTGTGCGAAAATCCCAGTAACTGAGCAGATTGTGAAATACTCAGACCGGCCCGTCTGGCACCAACAACCATGCCACGCTCTATCCCATTCTGACATTCAGTTTGGACTTCAGGAGATTGTCTTGACCAGGACCACATCCCTAAATGCATTGAAGCAACTACCATGTGATTGGTTGATTAGATAATTGCATTAATGAGAAATTGAACAGGTGTTCCTAATAATCCTTTAGGTGAGTGTATATTAGCGTCCACACCAGTGGACGATATCGTTCTGTTTATTTTAAGTGCGTGTTGTCTGTCGCTTTAAATGCTCGAACTCGTTACAGCAGGGTGGATTCTGATTGGCTGTCAATGTTTTTATCATTCATCAGCTGGATAAAATCCTTCTGAAAGCGATCGCAATGATATCTTTGCTCTGTATCTTTATCGTTATGGCTGTGGTGTAAACTGTGCTATTCATTATTATTGAGAATGATTTTTAGAACTATATCTTTATCGTTATCTTTGTAGTTATCGTTCTTGGTGTGAACTGGCCTTAAGCTTTTTGATCTGCGAGAGGCGTTACACTTTCTTCATAAGTTGAATACAGAAGGCGGTCTGGCGGAGGCTAGATATTTTACTTTATAAAGTTTTAAACATGTGGAGCACTTTTATAATGGATGGATGCACTTTTTTGGGCTTCAAATATGTGGGTGAACTATCCCTTTAACACATTGTTTTCACTTAGGACCAACCATTATATAACATAATATACAAGTTTTTCACCAATTAATGGGAAATAATACTAACAGAAAAGTACAAAATTATACTGTTGTTGTTTTGGGGACATGTCTGAAAACCATGGTATTAGGGGGCTGGGGGCTCTGGGCTTGAGTTTATGTTTGGGCCCTACCTACACTACAAATTACCTCGACTTGAACATCACTATGGGGTACAAATACAGAAAACAATTAAATATGCTTTAAGGTTCTTTGAACAATTAACATGCCTAAGCTAGTCTAAGTTTAGCAGTAATATTAAAGTCCCCCTGAAATCAAAGTTGTTTGTCTTTTAGTTAGTATGAATATGTTAGTCTTAATGTTATCTATACACTAGTGTTGCTCCAAAACAATGACACATTTAGAAGATATAAGCCGTCATAACTTAGTCTTTCACTGCCACCACTGAGGATCAGTGATTTTGATGACATCACTCTGAACTTACATTTACATTTAGTCATTTAGCAGACGCTTTTATCCAAAGCGACTTACAAATGAGAGCAATAGAAGCAACTAAAATCAGTCAAGGGCAACAATATGCAAGTGCTATAACAAGTCTCATTTAATCTAGCACAGAACACATAGGACAGAACAATATATATATTTTTTTATATAAATAGACAAATAGAAAACGAATAGAGTGATAAGTGCTATTCTTTATTGGTCAGGTGCTGCTGGAAAAGATGCGTTTTAAGATATTTTTTGAAAATGGCTAGCGACTCGGCTGCTCGAATTGAGACAGGCAGGTCATTCCACCAGGTGGGAACGGTCCAGGAAAAGGTCCTTGTGAGGGATTTCTTGCCTCTTTGTGATGGCGCCACAAGGCGTCGTTCACTTGCAGAACGCAAGCTTCTGGAAGGTGTGTAAGTCTGAGCAAGTGAGTTTAGGTATGTTGGTGCAGAGCCAGTGGTTGCCTTGTAGGCGAGCACCAGTGCCTTGAATTTGATTTGAGTTGCTACTGGCAGCCAGTGCAGACTGATGAAGAGAGGCATGAGATTGGGCTCTCTTCGGCTCATTAAAGACCACTCTCGCCGCTGCATTCTGGATCAGTTGCAAGGGTTTGATTGGTGCATGCTGGAAGGCCCGCTAGAAGAGCATTACAGTAGTCCAGTCTGGAGAGAACAAGAGCTTGTACCAGGAGTTGTGTGGCCTGCTCTGATGGGAAGGGTCTAATCTTCCTAATGTTGTATAAGGCAAATCTGCAGGACCGGGTTGTTGCAGTGATGTGGTCAGTGAATTTTAGCTGATCATCAATCACAACTCCAAGGTTCCTGGCTGTCCTGGACGGAGTTATGGATGATGAACCGAGCTGAATGGAGAGAGTATGGTGAAGTGCTGGGTTGGCTGAGACCACAAGGAGTTCTGTCTTTGCCAGATTGAGTTGAAGGTGTTGTTCCTTCATCCAGGCAGAAATATCTGTCAGGCAGGCAGCGATATGAACACCAACTGTGGGATCATCTGGTTGAAATCAGAAGTAGAGTTGAGTGTCATCAGCATAGCAGTGATCGGAAAAGCCATGTTTCTGGATGACAGATCCCAGTGATGACATGTAGATGGAGAAGAGAAGTGGTCCAAGCACTGAGCCCTGGGGAACTCCAGTAGCTAGATGATGTGACTTAGACACTTCACCTCTCCATGACACCCTGAAGGACCTACCTGAGAGATAAGACTCAATCCACTGGAGAGCAGTTCCTGAGATGCCCATCTTCACGAGAGCTGACAGGAGGATCTGGTGATTAACTGTGTCACAACTTCAGCTTCTCATCAGATTTTCTGTCCAATCAAACACTCTCTAGGATCTGAAGCCCCGCCCCCTATATTACAAATAGATGCTGAAGCTGCGGCTGGAATCGGTCACTTTTTCACACATTTTCTATTTACTACATGGTGAATGGCACACAGTGCACTTTATAGGGGATAGGAAACGATTCAGACAGTGTAAATATGCTTTCCATTGGGGTGAATGAAATCTGGTTTCACGCAGGTGACAACAGGTCGCTACAGCGCACACACACCCTGGTCCAAAGACACGAGAGCACAGAGCGAATCATAATCACGAGTCACCGCCAACCAGAAAACATATCGGACCCGTTTGAATTCTGCACAGAATGCAGTATTTTAAAGCGATATGGAGGAGATCAAGAGGAGAAATGGTTAGAGATTAGGAAGAAGCTGTGGCTTTACAGAGCTGTGATATAAACTAAACGCTATTGGCTGTTTTAAAAAAGGGGAGGAGCTGTTCCCTGCCTTCCTGTTTTAGGGGAAATTACGTCAACATGTTGAATAATGCTGTGCGTTTCAAAGCACTTCAGTGTGACTGTAAATAGTCATTATAATACAATAAAATACAGGATGTGCTCTATTAGTTGAGAGAAGATCAAAACCCTGAAGTAACACTGAGCAGTAAAGCCAGAGATGAGCAGCATTTTTAAATCTACTGTCATATATGTATCGTTTTCAATAAATAAATTCAATCAGAAAAAAAGACACTATGGCTATTATTACCAATAAAATGAAGGCAGTATCAATAAAATCCATCTTTGGATTTACAAAATACTGTTTAATGCAGTTCAGACATGGAATGTATGGATTTACGCAGCAGATTATAATTGCATAAATTATGTTAAGATATTAATGTTTTAAAGGTAAAATTTTAATGTAGAAATTTTAAATGATTGGGAGAAAAAAATGAAATAATAGTCTACATTTGAACTATGAAACTAAAACCACCAGTAGGTGGTGGAAAGTCAGCGTGTTAGTGAGTTAAATCCTTCATTCAACCGATTCAATCAAAACGCTAATTTGTTTATTGACCTGTTGTATAAAATCAGTGTCACATTTTCGAAAAAACAGCACTGTTGCTTGTGTGATAACTCGTATATCATATATGAGATGTTATAAATGAAAAACAGGAACTCATTAAATGGGCTTTTTTTTTTATCTTCATCATTCTGCCCCACTACAGTGTGACGGCAGTGAGACTGGAGAGAGTGCTCAAAACTCTTCAGATTGCATAATTATATTTATTTATTTAGTGGAAAATTAATAGAAATGATCATTATCAGTAAAGAAATCAAGATCTAAATGTGCACTCTTTTGGGTTAAAAGCCTTAATGAAGCTGTTTAAAGTAGCCACGTGATCACAATGGAGCAGATGCGATTCAACACGTGTTCTTATGTGAAATAATGATAAATATTAAATACCAGTTTACGGTGTTTGATTATGGCTTCGAAGCTCGCAGTTGGAGGCTGGCTGGTCTGTTTATAGCCCTTGCTCGCACTGGCTTGACAGTGCAAATGAGGCTAATAATTTCTGACTGGCAATCGCATATAACTGAACCGATCAAACGAATTTAAACGGGTAACGGAGGGGGCCCCTATTGGGCGGGGCCCTTGGGAGGCAGCCCAGTCAAGCCCAATGGTAAGTCCGGCCATTTTGGCCACCATATCGGTATCGGCCCAGTATCTTAAAGACAATAAATAATGTACTATTTCCTTCAGCTGAGACGCTTCAGATGTGCGCTGTTCACCATGATGGTTTTGAATTGCTTAAAATATGATTGGAATCACCTCAAAAAGGAAAATACAGTAAAGTGCAACATGCAAGTCTGTCATATAGGCTTTATAAAATGATAATAAAATCATAATTGTGTACTTGGGACTTTGATTTAATGGTGAGACTTTTGTTTTTGTAACCAGGCTCAAAAATGACACAAATTTGGATTTAGATTTATCAGCCAATATATTGGCTTTCAAATATAAAGAATTATCGGTTTTGTAAGGGAATACTTACCCCTCACTTTTCAAATTGTACTTACACATGCTTTTATGTCCTTGTCTGATATGTCAAAATTGTCTTTCACTCATTTCAGCACAATGGAAAAGGGCCACACGGTTAAGCTCTTCGTAGGGAATCTGGCCCTGGATACCACGCAAGAAGAACTGTCAGCCATCTTTGAGTCATACGGCCAGGTTGTTAGCTGTAGTGTTTTGAGGCAGTTTGCTTTCGTACACCTGCAAGGAGAGGGCGCCGCGGAACGTGCCATCCGGGAGCTCAATGGCAGAGAGTTCAAAGGTCGCAACCTCGTGGTTGAAGAGTCCCGGGGACGCCCACTCCACTCGACGAAGGTGTTTGTGGGTAATCTGAGTAGTATGTGCACCACAGAAGACCTCCAGGAGCTGTTTCAGACCTTCGGGAAAGTTTTGGAGTGCGATAAGGTGAAAGGTAAGAGAGTATCAAGTAGTTGCAAAAACGTAATACTAGGGTAGCCAACCCCGCTCATGGAGGGCTACCATTGTTCAGAGTTTAGCTACAATAATAACCAAATGCACCTGAACCATCCATTCAAGGTTTACTTAAAGATAACAGGCAGACCAAGGTTGGAACTGAAGTCTGCCGTAAGGTAGCTCTCCAGGAACTGGGTTGGCTACCCCTGATTTAAAGTGTGGGTAATCTGAATAATGACACTATTGCCTTCTGCTTTATTAGGTTATGCTTTTGTACACATGGAGAACAAGGAGGATGCGCTGCAGGCTATTGAAGCTTTGCATGGGACCTCTTTCAAAGGACGACCACTATCTGTCGAGCTGTCCAAAGTTCAGCCAAGTAAGCAGACTCCAACTGGGAAAATCCCATGTGTGAGCTGCGGAAAACAGGGTCACTATGCAGGTGAATGCCCAGCTGGTAAGCCCACCCTGGAGCAGTACCAGAGCCAAGCGGCCGTTTTAGCTGCTGCCGCTGCTGCAGCCGCTGGCCTTCCGCTGCAGGTTCAACAGAGTGTCCATAATTCCGTATACAACACCTCAACTTTTGACCCAACCTATGCTGCTTTGACTGGACTTACAGCTGCTGGTGCCAGGGCAGAAGGTGGAACAGCGGTGGCACCAGCCGTCTATGGAGCACTAGCTAGTCAAGTGTACGGAACGGTTGCCAATCAGCTCTACAGTGGATCAGTTGCAAATCAGGCACTCAACAACAGTGCTGCTGCAGCTGCCGCACAAATGTATGGCTCTGTTAACCCAGCTCTCTATGGGCAGATGACAAGTGGCGCAGTCGCAGCCGCCGCAGCTGCCGCTGCTGCATATGGTCAACAGGTTTACACGCCCACTGTAGCAAATCCAGTGTTCCTAGCTGCAGCGCCGAGCATGGAGGTACCGGGAGGTACTGCTGTTAACCCAGCTTATACGGTAGCACCGGCTCTCTACAGCGCTACCCCTGCTTATGGGGCGTTAGGGGCAGCTGACACAGCAGCTTTCTTTGAGGCAGCAAGGGCGCACTACTTTGCACAGGGACAGCAAGTGCTAGCTGAACAACAACAGGCTAGCTCAAAGTCTGGAGAGAGGGACCGGAGTCCGCTAAGAAGATCTGCCCCACTGCTGCCAGACCCTGTTATGAAACCATTTATGTACCAGAGGGCCAAACGTAGAGCCCTGTTGCCCACACCTGCAGGTCGAGAGGAAGCCGCAGCGCAGGAGGACGACCCTGTAGCCAGGTGAGTTGATTTCAATAAAAGACACATAATACATGATTACAGCAAAAAGCCCCGTTTCCACCGAAATTACCCGGAACAATTTTCCCAGGAACTTTTATTCCCCCAGACCTGTTGCTGTCTGCATTTCCATCACGATCTATAGTACCCATTACAATTAGTCTGGTGACATAGGACTGCGTGCGACTTTCAGTTCCCGCTGGATTTTGTCCTCCGTACATAAACTTAATAAAGCCTGAACCTCGTCAACGGTCCATCTGTCGTATTTTTTAAAACTCCATTGTTAATTTGAACAGCAAACAACTCTTACTGCATGCACTGCAACAGACTTGGTGGTTGAAATAAAATGCTGCGTGGAGTCAACCAATCAAAATGCTTCGTGAACTCAACCAATCAGCATGTTCAGCATGTTTCCCACCCCCAAAGTTCCTGAACTTTGAAAAAGTACTACCTCCGAGCAGGTACTTTCTGAGGGGGGAAATTCTTACCCAAAACTTAATTTAGACTCTGGTCCTTGCTGTCGAAACACACAGAGTACCACCCCAAAGTCCCTAGTTCCTGGGGAAAGTTCCCACGGTGGAAACGTGGCTCATATTTGTCAATTTCCAAATGTTGGCTGTTTTAGTACCGATTTACAGCGGCGGTGATGTGTGTGTGTGTGTGTGTGTGTGTGTGTGTAAATGTGTTTCTGTGTTTGTGTTTCTCTCTGTCTAATCGTGTATACATTCGTTTGTATATGCATGTCTATGTGATTTCTGTCTTTCTTTTCCTGTTTGGGTGGATGTGCATGTGTGTTTTCTCTCCTCCATTTCTCCCAGATACTACGCGGAATACTACCAGCAGTACCAACAGTACCAGCAGTACCAGCAACTGCAGCAATATCCACAGTACCAGTATGCGTACCCACCTCCCAACGCCCTGGCAGCGATGTCCGCACTGCAGACTCTGCCTGGTGTCCCCACTCAGCAGGTGGCAACGCTCGACTCCCTCAGGCCAGTGCTGCCCGCCGCCCCCGTGCCTGCCGCTGCTGCCATCGCCATGGCAACACCTCGCGTGTATGAGCCACCGCCGATTCCGCCGTCGCACAAGGAGCCCCTCCTCCGCCGCCCCGAACTCGCCCTACACACCCCTGAAACACCCTTCCGATAGTGTGCTCCACGTCCTCTCTGCCTCCTTTCCTTGTGCTGCCTGTGTGTGTGTGTCAGAAAGAAGCCACAGGTGTATGTTTGACGTGTGTGTGCTTGGGGTAAGACGGTGGCTGTGTCGGTTTTAACTATAGACTGGAGTCTCTAACCTTGGTTCTGATCTCACACACACACCCAGTGTAGTCAGGGCTAAAAAGGGAAACTGCATGCTCTCATTCCTGCACACTTAACCAATATAACACATTGTCTGTTTAAAGAAACCTTCAATCTATTGCCAATTAGTTTTGAGGGGTAGATTAGGCACTAGCCATGATGCTTTTTAACTTTTATATTCCTAAGTGTTTGTAGTCTATGAATGAATACTGGACTTGATATTTTTAAATATTGCTTGATTATAGTTATATGAACCTGTTTACACATTTATTCAGTTAAGATATTAGATTTCAATGCATTTCAAGAACATTTAAATAAGTTGAATGTATGTTTACTCCAAAGGTGTGTGAAGTGTAGGACCAGGGTTGGAAAGTATTTCACGTGTCTTTGTGTGTTTCTTGTTTTTCTCTGGGACTGGTGTAGCGTGTATGCTTACTATTGGTTGACAAGACAGGAAGGCACACGTGCACAGGGAAGCGACTTCGATCCACACGCACATACATACGCATCCCTTACACCTCAGATGGAAGAAACTGTAGTGATGACCTTTAACCCCACCCTTCCACCCCTGTCCACCCATCCTGAAAGCTGAAAGACACTGTGACTTCTCTCCCCTCCAACTATAATGTAGCTACTTCCATAGATATGGTGATGTATGGGCAGCCAATCAGAGGAAGGTTTAGCTAGTCAGCGTTAGCTGGGATCTGTCTTATGGGAGCGTCTCTATGCTCGCCAACTTAACTGCCAAGATGCATTGTAGAATCTGTTTTTGTAAGTGTCTTTTATTATTACTATCATGTTTTTATAAACAGTGATAAGGGACTCGCGTATCATTTTAAAGAGACATACTCTTTTTAATTTTTTTGTTTACAGCTATAAGAGAGACATGTTCTTCTTGTGGCTTTTTCACAATGATTGTTTATAGCCAAAATTCTCTTTTTTCTAGAAAAACAGCCAAAATCATGAGTGGCCTATGATTCTTATGCCTTAGTAGTGAAATGTTTTCAAGTTTGCTATTTTTTTATCTGTAGTCTTATAATGTGAAACTGGATTAAGGCTACACGAAAGTGCTGTATTTTATGTGGTGCTGTGATTTGGGATTAAATGAATTGGGAGATTCCTATCAGTTTCTTTCAGTCTTCCTGCTCATTTCGCTGCTGCAACTCCATAGATGACCCTCACTGCATCTCTCTCCATCTCTCTTTTGCATCTGCCTCTCATTTAGTGACAGTATTTCATTTGTTTACCATGCCCCTGTTCGCACCTATGTGCTGAGGATGCCAGTGTGTGAATGTGATCTTAGAAAACGTTTTGCATCGACATTCATGTTTGTAGTTTCTGTCACGGTAACTGTTTTTGCCGCAAGTGTTCTCAGAAGAGAAGACTTAAAGATCTGTACACGATCTTTACTGACTATATCACGCCTTCAAATAAAGAGCCTGCCTGATCATTTACAGAGGAAACTCAAGAGCTTTTGCTTGGAGCTTTAGCTGTTCTTGCCTTTTTGATGTTTCATGATTGTTTTTCCTTTGTGAAACGACCAGACTCGTATGAATCGGAGCCCTGAAAAGAAGCTAAAGGACTAGAGACTGAGCCCAATGTCACCCCTGTCACTATGGATGGGGTAAGTCTGGGGGCAACCCCACTCTATACCCCCCAGCTGCACACACCATACCAAACCCCTTCCCCAGGAGCAGCAAAATCTTCAGCCCAGCTTTTGGTACTTTTTAACCACCCATAGTCCACATGCAGCTTCTTTAACAGGAGTGTGGTACAATGCTTTTATGACCCAAGCATATTGTAAAACATGTTCATGTGTGAGTGTCAGGAGGCACCCACACTCTGATATTTGTTCGTGATGAGGCTGCAAATGTAAATTCAAGATATCTCCCACAAGGCTTCGCTCGCATCTGCTTCCATTGTGCATGTTTTGTTTTTTGTTTTCTTGTTTCACCCCCCAAAACAAACGCTTTCTGATGTGACTGTTCCAACTGAACTAGGTCCCTATGGATCTGTGGACAACGTACGCAGTGCTGGTTTGGGGGGAAGAAAGTTAGCGTCGCGCAATGAACGGGAAGCTCTCTCTGACTCCATTCAGGTAAACGCCCTGCGCCTCGGCCCCTTTCTACCTGTCGTCCTCCCTGATAGCGTTTGCGCCTGACCGTGTATCCGCTGTATTTCTCCTCACCACCACCCCACCCCTCTTGTAGATTCCTCACCTCTCGTCACCATTGCTATAGCCAATGGGGTTCTCTAAACACCAGTGTTATGCTACTATCTGTCACTGGCAAAAGGGGTGGCGGCGGGGGTGATCATTTACTGCTTCTGTGGTTAGTGTGTAGGTAATGGGTGGGTGCTTTGGTGCTCTAATAATTGATCTGTTGGTTTAGCTTTGGAGAGAATGTGGTGATAGTGTGTCCACAAGTGGTTGAATGAATGGAATTATTTGTCGGTGCATAAAAGACTGCTTTAAATAAGTGTTAAAAGAAGTTAGCAAGGGTGGCTGATAAAGGTGTGTGACAAAGGTGAGTGCTTGTGAGTCACTTGAAGGCTTGGCAGATGTGGACCTTGCTCAAGAGTTCCTCCAGTATCGTCGACCTCACCTGGCCCCCTTTCCATGTGCCTTTTTAGTTTGTTTATTTGATTTAACTCCCCGCCCCCAGGCTTCCTCGAGTCTACTCGCCGTTAACGCCCAGCTCACCGCCGCCCTCGCCGCATCCCCAGTGCTAATTGTTACGTTTGTTCAGTGTTAACCACTGCTTGAACGCATCCCCAAAAGCTCTGTGACTAGACACGAGGCACTGGCCGAGATTTTACTCGCAAGACTCTCATTTGGACTCAGTGACACTGGCAACCCTTATCTTGGGAGGGCAGTGCTTGACTGTGATTTAAATTACTGAGCCAAAACTCAGCACATCATTCTTATTATAAACCTCTGCTTTTACCTCCTAGATTAACAATAGGTAAAGTCATCCCAAGTAGTTAGGGTTCACCCAATTCTTTTTTCTTTCCGTCAGATTAAAAGATCTGAAAGCTACATTGTGTTACCTGTTCAAATGAGAGTCTGATATAATGTTTGTGTTTGAAATAGCTGAATGTACGATAAGTAGGTGGCACAGATTTAGATTACTTACCTGGTAGAGGCATGTCCTATAAAATAAGTGGCTTCAGATGGGGGACTGCTGAACCTGAGTTGCCCGAGGGCCATTTACAGGACCTTTCCTGCAGAGGGAGCATGATGGTGACGTGTGGTTTATCTCACTAGAAGGTGCTGTTGTTCTTGATTTTACAGGCTCATGAGGTTATCTTTCCTATACCAAGACATGTAGCATCTTCACGTGCATTGTCACACACATCTGCATTGCTTTTTGTGTGTCTGTGGAAGCAAGTCCATAGTGGCGGTTTAGCTTTGCTTGTAGAAATGAAAGAATAATGACTAGATTACCTCAATTTTAGATCTTACTCTGGAGGATGGGGAACTGTCCACATTACCTGAAACAAGATATCTGTTATTCAGAGACCACGGTACTCCCAATGTCAGTGGTAAGAAGATCTTTGACATGCAGATATTTGTGGTTGACAGATTTCTGTGACGTCTGTGGCATTCGTTAATGATGACAGATATCAGATATCAGCGGTGTTTGAGAGGAACCTTCCATTCAGGATCTAAGTTCTGTAATATCAAATGAATCCCTCACCTTCTTCCAGCTTAAATCTCTTTGAATCTAGATGGTATACGCTCTACAATTTCCATGGATAACTGAATGCTCTCTCCGACTGCTTCCTCCCTAGATATCGTCTACCGTCTTGCACAAACTGGACAAAAACAATAACACAACTTCTAGTGTCCCATTAATACTTACAAAGCTCTGCTTTTGTTTTTCCATTTTATTTTATAGGGGTCTTTTTTAACCCCTTTATAAGGATACCCCTACTGAGTGTAAAGGAAACTCCAGTACTCATTTTTATAACTCATGTATGAAACGAGAATCATTTCTATTGCAGGTGATAGGATACGAGCTGGTCGTAATGCTTTTATCACCTTCTAATGAATATATGCATGATTTGTTAATGTGTGTATATTGCAAAAACCTTTGCGACTGGTAAAGTGTACTCTCCTACACCAGCTTCTGCATGAACACTGGCATAGCATGCTTACTGCAATAAACTAGTACTACGACAGCATATGTTATGTTGTGCTCATTTACTTGTCATAATTTTAAAGAATGATTGAATTTTCTTAATGTTTTCAAAAAAAGTTTTTTTTTTTTTTCTTGAAATTGGTCTGAACTTACCTATTACAGACTTATTTCTGTTTGATCTAAATGTGATAGAAGCACAACTGTGTGTAGTAATTAATGTATAGCAAAAGGTACAGAAATCACTTTTTTTAAGGGGGGAAAGGTCTAGGAGCTGCTTGTGTACTTATTTTCAATACATAACCGTTAGTTGGATGTGTTTAAACTGGCCCCAGAACTGCTGCTTGGATAAGTTTAAAGACTCCTGCCAAGGACAACAGGTGTTCTTAGCAAAGTGGACGGCACCAGTAGGGGTGTATGAGGTCTTTCCCTGCCCTTAACTAAAAAAGCCTCCAGTAATTGGTCCCAGTGCACAGCATGTCCCGCCTCTCACACCTTTTAGGTAGCATAACCCGACACCCACTCGACTAGTTCTCTTATTTATTGGGGTGCAGTCACGTGTGCTACTTTTGACCAGGATAGGAGCACTGGGCAGCAGAAGTTCTGCTCGCACCTCCACACAGGCACCTCAGACGAGTGGAGTCTGGCCTCTTCCTCCACGGTCATACAAGTACACAGGTGTTCTCCTCTAACGCACGGACAGGATTTTTAGTTTACAACCTAAAGCTCAAGGGACATAACTTCTAATATTAGGGGTTAGCGGGATAAGTGTCAAAGATGGCGACTATTGTTGAGACGCAGGTGCAGTATAACAACACCTACACGATGTCTACTACGGAACAATACATGACTCAGGAGGACGACTGGGACAGGGACCTTCTGCTGGACCCTGCCTGGGAGAAACAGCAGAGGAAGGTATGTTCATGTGAATGTTACTTTGAGGGGGAAGTTTTTTGTATTTACTTTCTGTATAACTTTACCATGGTAACCATATATTCCAACAAGATACAACATTTTATATAATGACAATTAATAAATCTGAAAGGTTTTTATCATAGTAGGTGTAAATGATGGCCATCATATTTTTATTATACCTTATTATATATATTTACTATGGTAAGCATAGCTTTCGCTAAAATGCTATAGTCACTACAGCGATTTGTATAATATGGGAACAAAATAATGCTGAAAGCTTACTAAATTGCTTTAAAGAAATCCTGTATTCATTTGTAATGTTTATTATTTTGTATGCTGTAGTGCCTAGTATTGCAGAGGGATTTATGATTAGGACTACAATGGCAAATTTGAAGAAAATCACGGTAACGTTACTAAACTTACGTTTACAAACGATTTAAAACTTTTACTATCGATTTGATCTGACAAGCGAGTTTACATGTTGTACAGCTGTTGGTTTCATTCGCAGTTTTCCTCCGTGTAGTCTTACCACATCGACATCCCCACCCTCCTCATTAAGTTTGTGGCTAATTTTATTCGGTTGTTCATAACCGCAATAACGAACATGGCCGCCGTCTTAGAAAGTCCGTTAAATTTTAAAAGTTTTAAAATCACCTCACAGAAAAGCGCGCGTAACGTTAACGCATTCTGTCGAAAACGCGCACTTTTTAAACCTACCTGTGACTTAAACGATTAAATCGACGCTCTTTCAGCCCAGAGCGGGGCGGCTTTTCTGTGTGAAGGTAGAGAAGTTGGGTAGATGAAGTTTTTGAAGATCAACTGGATGACAGGAATGACAGGTGACGTTTGATGGCCGTCAGTGGAGCGCGGTCTGAGTGCGGTGACGTCGGCCAAGAACCACCGCTTGATCCACAGATTTGTGGTGTCAGGCTTGGACACGTTTGTCAAGACAGAAATAGACACTTTGAATGTATAAGTAGATATATTTTCAGACTTATTCTCATGGGGGGAGAAAACATTTAATATGGTCACTACGATGTGCATTTTTCTTTTTTCTTTTAAGAAGGCATGAACAAATACTAGTATATTATAGTTAAATTACTGTAGTGTTTTTGAACCATCCTACAGTAAATATACTACATTAAATTGTAGTATACCTCAGTATTTACTATAGTTTAACAATTGACTATAGTTAATACTACAGTATGCTGTAGTATAGCCTAGTGTAGCAAATATTCTACAATTTACTGTAGTATCTTTACTATAGTATGGTTCAAAAACACTAGAGTATTTTTACTATAATACAGTATTTTTTTCATGTGGGGTCCATGGCCATTATTCTTAACTTTCTTGAATATTTTATTGAAAATGTTTGCAATAAAAAGCAATGTAGAAAAGCAAATTACTACAAATAAAAAAAAACCAAAAACAAAAACAAACATGGTTATTGTAGTTAAACCATGGTAACCACAGATTAACCATGGTTTTGCTACTCTAACCATAGTTTAACCATGATATGTGTAGTAAAACTGTGGTTATATAAATGGTAATAAAAAAACATGGTTACTACACGTTTACTACAATAAAACCATGGTTATTTTTCGTAAAGGGGCACTCTCCATAAAGGTGTCTTGTGTGTTGGCTAGACCTGACAAAGCTGAAAGACTTCAACAGATGGTGTGCGAGCAAGAGAAGTGCAAGGA
>CM031949.1:26937805-26945305 GCA_018749465.1 Paracanthobrama guichenoti
CTCACCGCTAAAAATCACACACTGCGCCTTTAAAGAGCTCAAGCAATTTGATGTGTTCCCTCTGTGTCATAGGCTAATAGAGTGCAACAGTCGGGTTCTGGAAGTAAAACAAAAATTTATTTTTAACATTAAGTTACTACAGACAGCCCTACTGTGAGCCATGAGGTGGTAATCAATGGTATTTGCTTTTTTAATTTTAAATAATCATTTGACAGTGGAATTCCTGGTGAAAACTACATTACCCATGATGCTGTACAGAAAATTCCACCAATCAGAGTCAAAAAAGCAACACTCTCCAATGGATCTCTTTAGCTCCGCCCACAAATCGAGTTGCTCTCCAAGCTCTCAAAATACTGAAATGTTTTGTATATATATATATATATATATATATATATATATATATATATATATATATATGCATATATATGCAAGTAAATCTTTTTATACATATAATCAACATTTGTAAATGAGTAGTTTTATATTTCTCCATTTTCGATTCGATAATGCTTCATGGGATTGTAGTTCTTTCCCTCACTAAAGCTGTTAAGCTGTCTTTTTTTGCTTCTGATCAAAGTTTATAGTGTTGTGATTGACCTTGTAGCTGACTGTCTTGGTTAATGGCTTATAACGCTTTAACAAAGACTATTTTTAAATCCCTATGGGGAAAAATGAATGAAAACAAGTAATTCCGGAACCAGCGCCACTGAAAAGGGGGCGGGCACTGTTGCATTCTGTTACCGTAGTTATGAGATTCCAACATGAAAAAAGCATTCATGTCCTCATAGAACTCGTAATTACAACTTGTAAACTCTGAATTTTCTGAGAGCTCTGAATTGTACCATGTGACTGCTGCAGATTAATACTGGCATTGATAGTGTTGCCACAGAAACACATAACGTGACCAGCTCAGAGAAGAATGTTACATCTTGTCCAATGTTACGACTTTTAAAGTGGATGACTTAACTGCAGTGTGTGCTTATATAGTTATTGTTATAAATAGCTTATTAGTTCTCGTTCTTTGTGTAAATCGCTCATGCGTTGTGCAGTGTCTCACACATGACATGGCTTTCTAAAAAGAAAAGTTAAAAAAACGCACGTTTCCTTCATGCCAAATTAAATCTGGCAAATGAAACCTATATTTCATTCAGTCCCCAAGTGTCAATACAAATAAATAGGAACATAAAAATAACTAAAATAATTAAAAAGTTGATTATTTTATTTGTTTGCACTAATATTGCACCGTTGTCTTGGCAACATGCTAATGAAAAATTCAAATGAAATTAGTTTGAAGTATGTGCAAAATGTAGAGGAAAATCAGCTGAATTCTGCAGAATGGGATTTAATATGGTAAAGTCTGCTTAGTGTAAGAAATCCTGTTTTCAGTTTTATGTCACATAAGCATTAGTTAAAACCTCTAGCCCTTGACAAACTTTTAAATGTCTTTGATTTATTTAAAACTTTTCCTCAGAGAATGATGCAATGGATGCATGCAAAATAAAGTGTGTGTGTGTGTGTGTGTGTGTGTGTGTGTGTGTGTGTGTGTGTGTGTGTGTGTGTGTGTGTGTGTGTGTGTGTGTGTGTGTGTGAAAGGTCATACACAGGCCGAGGGAACTGTTGCATTGTCTCCTGCGGTGTGATTTGCGATCTCGTCATCGTTTTCCCTCCTCTGACAATTACCTTCGTCGAGAGAGAAAGAACGGGCAGGAGAATGAACGGCAGCCGTCCAGACAAATGACAAGCTATTAATACAGCACTAGCTACTGTATTTACCCACAATTACCAGGAGCCTTTTCCAATCTGGTGTTCATGCTTTGGTGAGGTGATAATTCCTTCCCACTAGAGGCATTAGATCAGCATACCTGTGTGTGTGTGTGTGTGTGTGTGTGTGTGTGTGTGTGTGTGTGTGTGTGTGTGTGTGTGTGTGTGTGTGTGTGTGTGTGTGTTTGGCTTGACCTGTCCACTACATTCATACAGACTTTGTGAATGTTGTTCTGTATTCACACTGACCACAATGTGGCACATGAGCGCATTATAAAGATTTTTTAAAAGAACAGTTTGATGAACAGGTGAACAATTCATAACCTCACAACTGAGCTCTATAAACAAGTGTCCTACAGACCTACAAGGCTCTTTCATAGTCATTTCATTGTGTTGTAATGAGTTACTAAACATCTTACTGGAATACCTGATTTTGATTGGTCAATAAGACTCAAATATTCAAACATGTAGCCAGTTTTTCGATAAAACACTGTTTAGCTCTTTCCTAAACTGTTGGAGGTTATTTTTTGATAATGACTGTCAGACTTTACATCATAACGTTGACACTCTGATTATGCTTTATGATTGTATATATTGGATGCATTTACATGCACTGTTGGGGTGACGCATTAACTTGAGTTACGTAATCAGATTACTTTTTTAATAAAGTAATGCATGTGCAACAAAATATCTGAATTACTTTTTCAAATAAGTAACACACGTTACTGTGAGTTAGAGATTTGAGGTGACTTGTTGGTGATGTGATAGTTTTTCTTTAAACACAACCCAACTAAAATAGCTCTTGCCCTAGAGGTCAGTCATCATTTGGTTTGAAAGGTCACCTATTAAAGGGCTTCCCCAGCCGTCCCGGTAGGGTTTGGAGAAGACAGACATCTCCGCTCATGCTCATGCTGATAGCGCATTACCTCACGGTTAAAGATCGACCCCCACACAAACACACACACTCGCTAACAGGTGGACGCTGGGAAATGAATTAACTTAACAGAGTGGAAGTGGCAGCTGCGCTCATCCAAGTGCTGGTATTTAAAGGCTCAGGGCTGCATTATTAGCTGTTTATTATGTCTTTCGTTAAGTTTTTAGGCAAGTGTTTTTTTTGTTTGTGAGATGTGTTCGCATATATTCTGCATCAGAGAGCTCTCTGAGGGGATAAAGGCGCCTGTGGAGTTGAAGCTCCTGTTGTCTCTTACTGTGCTCCTCAGGAATCCCTCTCTCTCAGCTGTGTCTCGGGTGTCCTGTCACATCCACATTTAGACATTGTCACCCCTCCTCCATCAGCGCTTCCTTCCACCCGTCCTGCTCTGACTCTTTTCGACCTTTCCATTCCCCTCGTTGTGTCTCCAAGGCCCTGTTTACAGCTGATATTAAGATGCATTTCGGTCGATCGGATCACAAGTAGACGAGGCAGACGCATTTCCGTTTACACCTGGTGTTTTTTGTCCACTTTCAACCACTTCTGTCCTGATTTCTTCGAGGGGAGGGTAAATGTATGGGCTGTTTCAGATCTTTCAATCTAATGGACAAAATCTAATGGAAAAACACACGGAGAGCAGCAGCTTTCATTTCTGCTCTGACAGCCGCAAGGCCAGCCGAACGCTGTGAGTGTGTGTTAGAAATCAGGAATGGGGAGAGAACATTGAGCTTGGGACGTCTTTCATCTTCAAACCGAACTTGAGTCTCCAGCTGTCAAAGTTTAAATCCGTCTGGCTAGCGCGCTTCCCATAATGTTTACGCGTTAGGTCAATAGGCGGAGAGAAGACGGTCTTTTGTGGCTGTTTGAACACATTCGACCACATGGTCTCATCTCTTCTTTTCTCATCTGGTCTCATCTCTTATTCTCTTGTCTGATCTCTTCTCAACTTTCATTATCTTTTCCTTTTTCTGTTTTCAACTTCTCATCTTCTCTTCTCTCTTGTCTTTCATTCTCTTCTTTTTCAAATTCCATTGTTTTCTTTTCTTAATTCTTCTCTTTTTCCTCAACTTTCATCTTTCATCTTCTCTTCTCTCATCCCGTCTCTTCTCTTCTCATTTGGTCTAATTTTTTCATTCTCTTCTCTCTCAACTTCCATTATCTAATTTCTTCTCTTCTGTTTTCATCTCATCTCTTCTCTCATTTTCCCTTCTGTTCTTGTCTCATCCTTTCTCTTTTCTCTCATTTGGTCTCATTCTCTTCTCTTCTCAACTTTCATTCTCTTCTTTCTCAAGTTATGTTATCTTCTGTTTTTATCTTCTCAGGATCTTTTGTCTCTTCTCTCTGAACTTTAATAATCTCATCCTCCCTTCTTGCCTCAATTTGTCTCCTCTCTTCTCATTTGGTCTCATTTCTCATCTTTTCCCTTCTCTCTCAACTTTCATTATCTCATTACTTCTCTTCTCTCATTTTCTTTCATCCTTTTTCTTTTCTTCTCACTTGGTCTCATTTCTCATTCTTTTGTTATTTCTCATCTCACCTCATTCTCTTGTCTCTTCTCATAATCTCATTCTCTTCGCTCATTTTCCCCTTCTGTTCTTCTCCTCTCTTCTCATGTCTTTCCTCCTCTTGTCTCATTCTCTCTCGTCGTCTCTATAGTTTCTGCGCTCTATATTTGGTGTGTGTGTGTATGTGTGTGTGGCTGGTTGGCGATCCACCCACTCAGCGCTACACAGACCCCTGGCTTCCATCTCCACGTTCAATTACACCTCCTCCATCCTCCTCCTCCTTCCCGCTTTCAACCTCTCCATCCGTCACTCTCATCAGGAACTCCTACATGTCCTGTTGTTCATCAGTCCTCCTCCTCTTTCATACATTACTCTGCCGCTCAGCACAAACAAACACGCTCAGACTCATTTACACCGAGCAGCTTTGCCCCGTAACACCCACATCACTGGCACACAGCTCTTCCTGGCATCTCACACACTGAGAGTGACGGATATTTATAAGATCGCTGAAATATAGCTAATTAAAACAACATGATTTTGTTCACATTTTCATTATTAAACCTTTAAAACATAAAAAATGGCATATTCTTAGAGAATAGAATGATTACAGAATAATTAATAAGGGCCAATAAGACGCACGGGATAGTGGAACTCGTTTTTCGATTCATTAACTTGTGATTCTTGATTCAATATCGATTCATTTGGCTAAATATCAGGTACAGTGCACTCTCAGCAAAAAGGCACAAAAGCTGTCACTGGGATAGTACCCTTTAGAAAGTTACTAGTAATTTGTACACTTCTGGCACCAATATGTAACTTTGAGGTTAGGGCTATTATGCACTCTTTAGGAATAAAGGTGTACCTTTTGAAAGGGTACCGCCCCAGTGACAGCTTTTGTGCCTTTTTTCTGAGAGTGTATGGCCTTTCTCTCAAGGAAACAAATCTCTGTAAACATATACAGGGAAATCTGTCATAATATAAGAGTAAAAATATAATAAATATGTAGTAGTGCATATATTTAGCAGAATGCTCCTCTCTATTTTTCTAGCAAACTAACATGCTATATGGTCATTGAATGGGACATTGTTCACAAGCTGTTTGCACGTTTTCCATGGTTTAAACACTCAGTGAATGATCACACGATGCATTAATTAAGTTGTACTGTATCTTTCAACATACCTTCTGATGTTCATGCATGTTTATTTGGTGCTATAACAAGTACTAAAGAGGAACACAGATCGGTTCACGCCACATTAAAAAGTGCCAAAACAGTAGGCCTGTTTATTGTTTGAATTTTGTAATAAAATTTGTTTCCTATCAAAAGAAACGGCCTCTGTCTCGTGTGTTGTCAGTGTCCTCTTTGCTCTGTGATGTTGTTTTCAATGCCTGAGAACATGAATGTGTGGCGTGAGAAGTGTCAATCGCATTAGTCTCACAGTTAATACATGAGAGTTGGCAGCCCTGCTTGCCTTGAACGTCATGCTCGCGAGCGCAACATTCACACAGGACGCTCTCAGTATTTGCTGTTAAAGTCCCCATGATATAAACATTTTAGTTTTTTGTCTTTTAGTATGAATATGTTAGCCTTACTGTTATTTACACTAGTGTGCTCTAAAACAATGACAAAATTCACATTTAGAAGATATAAGCGTTAAAAAATTAAAGACCCATTTTCTGTCCAATCAAACACTCTCTAGAATCTGAAGCCCCGCCCCCTACATCATAAACAGACGCTAAAGCTGCGGCTGGAATCGGTCACTTGTTCACACATTTACTGTTTTCTACATGGTGAATGGCACATAGTGCACCATATAGGGGATAGGGAACGATTCAGACAGTGCACCATATAGGGGATAGGGAACGATTCAGACACTGCACTATATAGGGGATAGGGAACGATTCAGACAGTGCACCATATAGGGGATAGGGAACGATTCAGACAGTGCACTATATAGGGGATCAGGAATGTTGTAGACAGTGCACTATATAGGGGATGGGGAACGATTCAGACAGTGCACCATATAGGGGATAGGGAACGATCAGACAGTGCACTATATAGGGGATAGGGAACGATTCAGACAGTGCACTATATAGGGGATAGGGAACGATTCAGACACTGCACTATATAGGGGATAGGGAACGATTCAGACAGTGCACCATATAGGGGATAGGGAACGATTCAGACAGTGCACTATATAGGGGATCAGGAATGTTGTAGACAGTGCACTATATAGGGGATAGGGAACGATTCAGACAGTGCACCATATAGGGGATAGGGAACGATCAGACAGTGCACTATATAGGGGATAGAGAACGATTCAGACAGTGCACCATATAGGGATGAGGACGATCAGACAGTGCACTATATAGGGGATCAGGAATGTTGTAGACAGTGCACTATATAGGGGATAGTGAACGATTCAGATACTTCACTATATAGGGATAGTGAAGCGATTCAGATACTTCACTATATAGGGGATAGGGAACGATCAGACAGTGCACTATATAGGGATAGGGAACGATTCAGACACTGCACTATATAGGGGATGGGGAACGATTCAGACAGTGCACCATATAGGGGATAGGGAACGTTTCAGACAGTGCACCATATAGGGGATAGGGAACGTTTCAGACACTGCACTATATAGGGAATAGGAAACCATTCAGACAGTGCACTATATAGGGGATCAGGAATGTTGTAGACAGTGCACTATATAGGGGATAGTGAACGATTCAGATACTTCACTATATAGGGGATAGTGAACGATTCAGATACTTCACTATATAGGGGATAGGGAACGATCAGACAGTGCACTATATGGGGATAGGAACGATTCAGACAGTGCACTATATAGGGGATAGGGAACGATCAGACACTGCACTATATAGGGGACAGGGAACGATTCAGCCAGTGCACTATATAGGGGATAGGGAACGATCAGACACTGCACTATATAGAGGACAGGGAACGATTCAGACACTGCACTATATAGGGGATAGGGAACGATCAGACAGTGCACTATATAGGGATAGGGAACGATTAGACATTGCACTATATAGGGATAGGGGCGATTCAGACAGTGCACTTTATAGGGGATAGGGAACAATAGACACTGCACTATATAGGGGACAGGGAACGATTCAGATACTGCACTATATAGGGGATAGGGAACGATCAGACAGTGCACTATATAGGGGATAGGGAACGATTCAGACAGTGCACTATATAGGGGATAGGGAACGATCAGACACTGCACTATATAGGGGATAGGGAACGATTAGACAGTGCACTATATAGGGGATAGG